>CM067342.1:54275698-54381682 GCA_034190875.2 Urechis unicinctus
TATGGATATATGTATATACCTATATATATATACATATATATATATATATATATATATATATATATATATATATATATATATATATATATATATATATATATATAGACATTGAATCACATGGACAGCTTTATGTTGTGCTATTCATCGGCTCTTTGTCAGGGAGGGAAACCATTAATGAAAGCTAATTAACGGAATGGAATTAACTTGAAGAAACTAGTTAACGTCACTTTCATTATTATAATAATGCATGTTAATGAATTGGTGGTATCCACCATTTCACTCCCTACCATGGTACAAATGTGACCTTATCAGCAATACAAAGTACTGTTCCGGAGTGACGTGCTGCAATGAATAGCACGGGACAGTACATATAATTCTCGTTCAGGGTAACTGCATTTAGAAACAGTTTCTAATTAGTGTATTGTTTAGTATGGAATGCATGCAGATGTTTTCCTTATCAATGAGTAACGTTAATCAGAAGCGTCCCATGCCTCTATAAAGGATGATTGTTCATGCATGAAATGAAGCATGAAAAACCCACAGCAAAGTTTCGTGCATTTCAGCATACAGTCATATGAATTTACTGATTCATTTTTGGGGTATGGCAATCGACCCCCTTCATAGAATAGCACTAGAGGTTAACGTGCCATGACTAAAACAAATAGCTCACAGCTACGCTAAGAGAACTAATTTGTGCCTCGGTCCGACACAATATGTGCACACGCTACCTACCTTTTTTACTGATACATTTGGGGTACGGTCGCACCGACCATCTAAAAGACGACTTGAACCTAAGTCGCAAGTAAAGAATCTCCGAGACACTGGATCAGCTGGAGATTGACCTCCTGGCGATGGGCGTGCTGCTCACACATTAATATAATTAATGTAATGACCGTATGTACCAGACGTAGTGAGGCTTTGTAGTGTAATTACCTTTATCTGAGGTAATGGTAATATTTAACGTCACTTTCATCGCGACGGTGATAGATGAGAATAATTGTGATGCTTGGACAGCTCCCCTTAAGTGTCAGCGCCCACTTTGCTTAGACCGGGCAGCGAAAGCCACGTCGCTTGGTCGAATGTCCAGCACGGTACGTTTGAGCTACCGGGTCGGGTGAATCCCCTATCAGAGATGGGACCGCCATTTAACGTGATCATCCGAGTCACGAGGAGCCAGTCAGGTTTTCACACCTTGGTATCGAACCCACAACCAGTGGGCATAAAGGCGACGCAGTTTACCACCACCACGCATTCGCTTCTCTACTCTCTTTCACTGAGAGGAGTCGTAAGTCCGGCTATCTTTCACTGAGAGGAGTCGTAAGTCGATGCAGTGTTACTTGTAATATGGTATCTGAGCATCTATAGGTATCTATCCCCGCATCAATCGCGTAAATTTTCGAATGACATATTCTTTACTATGTATTCACTTTCGAACGAATGAATTAACAAGTTATGACTGGCAATGAAAATGGGCCATCGCACGTGGTACCAGTCCTTAGTTGGTGCTAGTATGAGTTTATGGAATTCTCGAGCGCTACGTAATCCAGTTTAGTACGAATCTGCTATAATAAGAAATCTTTGGTGCCTTTTCGAATGACATATGCTATGTGAACGAAATATTCACTTTCGAACCGCGTGTGAATTACACCACAATGCGATAGTCTATCTGTATAAATATCAAACTGATAAACGATACACAGATATATATATATATATATATACTATCTCTATCTCATCTATATATATATATCTGTAAAAATATTATATATATAAACATACATATCATGACGATTACAACCTTTCGCAGACTCCAACCCTTCGTGGATAAATCTTTTAAGTACATTTTTGACATCATTATTTATTAATTATCAATTCGGCATATCTTAAATGATATAATGAATAAATTTAAGGCAATTAAAAAGAATCTGTCACTTTTTTTTCAGGTATATACTTTTGGTCCTCTAAAGGTCGTCCACGAATGGTCAAGATACTAATTTATAAGTATAAATCCAACCTTTCGCACTCATATATATTTGCGTTTATTTGCGGAATAGCGAAATGTTAAATTTTTTTCCGTCATCATGGATAAGAATCATAATGTTTGTTGTAGATGTGATCATCATGAGCCATTGGTAGAGTTTCGCGAACTTATTCAAAGTTGTAGATAGACGAATAATGAGAAAAAAATACAGTTTTTTTGCAGTACATACAGTGCTCATGTTTCATTATTTTGCCATTTGGCAAAGTCTTTTGCATGATCTCTGTTGTTAAGATTTGATTTCGCCAAAAAGGCAGCAAAAGCCTTCCAATGCGCTGACTAAGCTGTTACTAAAGCTGCAGAGAAGTCAGAAATGAGCAATCCCGAAGCCATGACAGAGCATGGTGGTATAGATGAAACAAGCTTCATAGAGGGCGCTCATAACGCAATAGTAGAAGCGGCCTCTGTAAACCGAAAACAGCTGCGGACCAAAATCAATCGCATCAGGGAAACTATCAACAAACTTCCAGATACCCGCACACCGACACCAGCCGACAAGTCCGGTGTGAAGGAATGGATTAAAAAACAGCTGAACTCGTTGTCAAACGCACTGAGGGAATTCGCCGGTAAGGCAGCAGCTGGCCTCCCAGGGGTCTTTGGTTTTATCGCATCATGGCTGCTCAAGTCAGCTGCAAAGGTGGCTGTTTGGACGGCAGAATATGTATGGGTCGCAGCTGTGGTGGTGGGGGGAGTTATCCTCCTGATACCACGTGACCTACTAGTAGAAGCCACAGCACAACTAAGCCTAGCACGATTCCGCCTACAATAAGAGCGGTTTTTAATCCTCGTGGGCCTTTCTCATGGAAGTTCTATCAGGAGAGGGGCCGTTGGCTTGTCAGAGCTTCAACGTTAACCAAAAACTGCTTCATGGCGTCAAACGCGGTGCCGGTACCCAGAATGCGGCTACGAGTCTGTACCTGTGCCCCCAGCAGTGCTGAGACATAGGTCCTAATGATGTTATTAATGCGCTCAGCGCCGGGCTGTGTGATACCCTCAGACGTGTCCAGCGTGAGGGTACTCCAGGCCTCGTCTGCCTTGTTACATAGGTGACCGGCCCGTCAACGTAAGCATGTTCAACACACTTTATGTTCACCTCGATCAAGTCAGTACCAAGGACAACATGCTAGATGGTGCGCCCACTACGTATCTTGAAGTTGTGGGCTTATAGGGCGACTGTTTCGGTGATATTATAACCACAAACATCGCTAATCCTGGCTCTAAGCGTGTTACTAGCAAGTGGCGCCCTTCCCCGGGGATATGAGTGGTCGTTTGGTGATTGGGCCAGGGGTCAAACCTCACGAGACACAATCTGTGGGAATACCATGTTATCAAGTGGTAGGATCATTCGTATGGGGCTGTCTCCTGGTGTGGGCGCTGATCCTGTTGTTTCCTGTTATAAATGGAACAAACCAAGCGGCAGAATAATAAGTCGAACTTGAATATCTTTAGATCAGCTGGAACAAGGCAACGTTATCAACTTTTATACAACCATTCCAAACAGAACGGCGACATGTTCTGTAGAATCATTCCTAATTGAACTGAAATTGTAGACCTATAAACTCAGTATGAAGCAACAACCAACCATTCTGACGGCACCTTTATATCCTGAGCTCCCCCCCACCCATCGATGAGAACCCAGCGCAGAGCAAATTGAATACCATTGCTGACATTGTATGGACATCACTGGAAGATGGTAATATCTCGGATCATGAGTTTAAACTCGTCTTAGCTGAGGTCACAGAATATACCCAAATGAAGGGGGAAATTAAGGCTAGTTCTGTGTAAGCATACCAGACTGTTTCAATCGATGACAAAAACGCGCTGATCCAACCTGGGAGAGACGAAGCATTAGAAGGCATCAGAAAACAATGAGGTGCTTCTACACTGTCCAGCGGACTGTGAATGATATTGACCACCTCAAAACACAGAGTCATTTGTCATTGCGCGGATATTTACGCACGGTATATACCCACCTATTGAATAAACAGGGCATTAGGTAAAGAAATGAACACCAAAGAGCGTAATGTTGAACTTGAAGGTTGCGTAAAAGAGTTAGATATAGATTATCTGAGCGACGAGAAAATAGAATTAGAGATCGAGCTGAGAGATGGTGTCAGTGTTTTTGAGGACCTAGAGGAGCTTGTCTGTAAGTGTGAGATGCAGCTTGTGAAAGGCGCACTGTTGAAGTAATGCACCCGTAGTAAATATATACTATTATTAACAATGGGAAATAACACTGTGTTACCAGAAAGTGACTTAGAAGGTGTGCGAAAAGTCCGTCTCTCCGGCAGGCAAGATGTGAATACAATATAGGAGAAGCCAGGGTTAGAGAAATCCGTACAGGTGTAAAGCCACAACTAAGACCAAGAAAGGCTGCAAAACCAAAAAAGGGAAAAGTAAGGCAAAATAGGCATTAGCTAAAAAAAACGTGCGGCTACAAGTTACGGTACACCCATGGCATGGGCCACTCTCTCTGCCTGCATCTTTTTTAAGGGTACTTGCTCTATAAGGGTTGAGAGCTGGTATTGTGCCTTAAAAAGATACCCTCAAAAAGGTCGTGTAGTATTGTCGGTCAATGTGCTATGAGGGCAGGATTTTGCTCTATAAGGGTTGAGAGCTGGAGCTTATCATGCAGCGTGATGAGTGTGACCTTGGCGAAATTATGGTATTTTTTGCGCCATATCAGAAATATCAGCCGCTTGGCAAGCTCTATTTACCAATATGTATTCGACAATGATCTCGCTGCAAAGGCGTGGGTATTAGGAATTAAATAGGTTTACTAGGATAGTATCAGTGTGCATACACCTTCGGTCGTCATCCCGCAGCATATGCTGACTGAATTGCTCATTAGATGCAGAATGTGAATGTCGCTTAGGAGTTCGTTGTGTCATGTCATATAACATAACGGCCTTCATTATGCAACAAAGGCAGCTGGTATTGCTGGGTAATCAATCTAGTTGTGGTGTAAGACTGGGAGGGCGCACACCATAGCAGCTGTCCAGCCGTGACGTAATGCTTGGTATAAAGCGATTATATAGCCATTTGGGATGTGTACTTAATATACTAGCTGTGGCACAACGTTGAGGCCGCTTGCTCTAAACGTATCAATTTCAGCGGAGCACATGCTCAAGACTTACTCCAGTATTTATAGCAACCCTAGCATGTACAGCGGGCTTTGGTTGCCGAGTACATGAATTACAAACTCTTGACAACTCGATAAAGCACCAAGCCTATCGTCCCACCTGTATGTATTCAAAAAAGTTTATTACGTAGAGTATAATTGCGCAAACACATAACACCACTTAATTTTTTTGATGGAAGCACGTTTAATGTTATGGCATCAAGACACCATGCAATCTGCTTGATATGTGGTATGTCATGCGCCATGTATTAGGCTATGCTTATCTGTATTTCTGTGAAACATAAATATAGACACACCTGGCTTTGATTACCAGCTAAATTAGTTGTTCAATACCAATTTACGATACATGCACGCGTTACGCGTCATTGAATGCGTTAAGGTTTTCTATACAAGCGTGAAATAGACAATTGCCGCCTCCAATGACTCATCTCTGCACTGCGCATCATTATATTTATACAACGATCAAATACGAAAGCGCTGATTAAGTATGGCAATCAGTAGCAAGCTCTTCACATCCTATCGCCTGTTTGATGGATCCATCGACATTGTTTATCATGGAGATTATCTAGCGAATGGCATGTAAAATAGGCTGTGAAACGTCGTTCATTCCGACCTCTGCATATTCCTCTCAGTCACGACGACATTAAGACCATCCAACGGGGTTATTATCGTCCTTTCATCGAAACCAAATCTCTGAGAGTGATGGATTTCAAAGTTAAATCTTTGAATGAATTTAGCCAGAATCATCCTGGCTTCCATCTGCATAGACATAATGCCGATATACTTTGAAAAGCCAATATTTTGTGTGCGTGTTTGCTAACAAAGCATTAACGAAGGCCCAGCTATTATTTGACTGGAGAAAGAATATCCCGATCATGATGAGATAAAGTAAACAAAGCAGCAGCACCAACTCTTGCATACTACTGCATTCTGCAACAGGAAGGAAATTACGCAATAAACTCTATACAAAGAACATTCCATTGTTTTAATGGTCAGCTCATACCTTGGCGAACGTTTGTCCGATGCAGTTTCTTGGACCAATCAGAAAAGGGAAATACGTATAGGTTGCATAACTGGAATTAAAAAGACATATTTAACTGGCTAAGGAAAACAACACAAAAGATTAAACTAATATCATTACATAAATAGTTCCGGTAGCTCTTCGACCTCGGATTGGATTCAAAGCGGCCCGGGTTGAATGTGTCTGGGTCAGCATAATGCTCGGGAAGTCGCTGAATGACGAACGAGTTCACCTGATAAAAAACAACACTGCAAATAGAATACGGTTGCTAGGGTTGTATTATGATATCCAATATTTCTAAGTGAATTAAACTCACGTGCACTAAAGTCCCTTTGGGAATACTGTAACCATCTATTTTGTACCCATCATTTGCCACATCACGATAATGAAACGGAAATATTGGATACTTCCTCATGGCTTCTTGGAATACTCTGGTTGTCAATGACAACTTTTCCAAGTCTTCACGACTTATGTAACCTTTGGAACCCAATGCACCATCTACTTCTTTCTGCAATCTGCAGCTCAACATACCCTATATCATCCTATTGCAATCAGCATTGTCAGTGGAGGTTTTGCGCTGGTGTAATATGCGAGGTGCGCTGTCGCAATGTAGTCCGGTATTGTGAGGTATGGCCCAGTATTGGGAGGAAAGGTAAGTATGATCCAGTAATGTGAGGTAAGGTAAGTATGACTCAGTGTTGCGAGGAAACGTAAGTAATACCAAGTGTTGTGAGCTGAGGTAAGTATAGTCTGATATTGTGAGGTAAGGTAAGTATGGCCCAATATTGTGATGCAAGGTAATTATGACCCAATTTTGTGAGGCAAGGTAGGTATGACCCAGTTTTGTGAGGAAAGGTAAGTATGACCCAAAATTGTGAGGAAAGGTAAGTATGACCCAACATTGTGAGGAAAGGTAAGTATGACCCAGTATTGTGAGGAAAGGTAAGTATGACCCAGTATTGTGAGGAAAGGTTAGCATGACCCAGTATTGTGAGGTTAGGTAAGTACGACCCAGTGAGCGTGGTCGTGGCTGCGTCGATGGCTGTGAGTACAAAGGTACGATCCTTAAGTAACCTACTATACGTACTCCTTCAGAATTGCCGGTTGTTGTCCCAGCTCCAATATTGCAAAGCCCAGGCTACTAGCTGTTGTCTCCTGCCCTGCATATATTATACATATTTTGCCTACAATGTCAAACATCAGTCAAAAGTAATAGGAGTAAGAGCAAAGAAATTGTAGTTGTCGTCAACAACATGCCATCGACAATTTATTTTTGTTTACATTATCAACTAACCTCCTACGTAAAAGCCAGTCAAATCATCGATGGCTGTTTCTCGGCCTTGACCCATTACGTCAGATGCTATAAAGTGGTAAAAACACAACTTACCGTTGTTGACCCTACCACAAACAAAATGATAAGAATATTCAAAAACGAAGCCGGAACTGAATTGAACAACCTTTAAGTGAAGCTGTAATTAGGTCATCCGGAACATATTCGAGGTTTTGAATGGCTTTGGATCTCTCGTCAAACCACGAGCCGAGGGTTTGGCGAATAGCCTGACAACCTGCTTGCGCTTTTCTTTTGGCAGAGGTCTTCGCCCAGAATTTGAAGCTCTTTGGGAAAATGTGAGCGAAAGTTGTTTATTATAAAAGACATCAGCTGAGATATAAGAGAGTGATTTCGACATTTATCTGAAGGTTAGTCTGTATTGTAAGCTGCATGGTCATTTCTTAGAAGTACAGGAAGTCTTATTGTAATGACCATTCTAAGAAACATGAATGTGAATACAACTATACCCCAAATAGAGAATCTTTGAGCTTAACGTCAAGACCGGCCATTGCATTTTGAATGGCTGTCGTTAGTGGGCAATTCCCATCTCTCGTACTTCTAACGTCTTTTCTGTATCCAGCCTGCCACGGTGTAGTGATACGTAAACAGGCATCAAATGGAAACCAAAATTGCAAGCTGCACAAGTTTCGAATGATATAAAAGTCTCTAATCGTATAAAAATTCGAACTTGAGTGATGATATCTAAAGCCACTCGATTGAAGAGCTCTCCAAGTTTGATGGGTGTTTTGCCGTCCGCTTTAAGCACCAAATAGTCGACCATGTCGTTGAGAACGGTATTGATAGCGCCAACCGCCTCTTTGCATGAACTAAGTACGCATAACAAGTTACAAATAGAGGAAATTAGCATAGTACAAACTGTTGTTTAGCGCCGATTGCAAGTGGTTATACTGTGCAGAGCATTTAATAAAGAAGATTTAACATTGGCCGTTCGTGAGCGGCAGACCTATCCATTTGACTTCTAAGAAGTAACGAAACAGGATTATATATCTAACACAAAGTGCGCTGGAACTGCTTTTAGCAGTCACAAGAATATAAACGGGTATCAGTTGTTATACACACGCTACATAGGGTTTGTGATTCAAGTCACAAAGGTTATAATGTTTTACTACTCAATCTATTTATAACATAAATGGGGTATTCAGTGACCCTACCTGGTACTGAATAGGGGGTTGTGCTGCACGTCGGGGACTCCATACTTTAGTGTTCCATTCGGAAACAATACTTCTCCCCATGAATCTAATTGATATATGGAGAAGACCAATCAATTACGTTGCATGATGCAGTAGGTTAAATGCGAATAACTGATAAAAAAAGCAACCTTGATCCAAAAAGATTACGGAACATCCCGTATTTCCTGCTACTCTTCGGATGCTCACCAGCCACGAGGAGGTCCTGCAGGAAAGCTTAGCAATACACTATGTATTGGAATGTTTTTTTGCACCAAAAGGGTTCAGTCCAGTACAGTAATTGTCAATTAATGTCCACGTTCATTGGAGGCAAATCCATATCATAAAACGTGGAGCTGCTCAAAACGTTACCATTGTACATCAGTTATCGATTACTCGGTTCTATGCAATATATTTAGGAGCAAAAACACAGTTGAAATCGTGGTCAATGTAGATCTGTTATCGATTATACGTTTCTATGCAATATATTTACGAGCAAAAAACACGCAGCTTGGCTGATTTACCTTGACAGCCTCTGGCGATACGGTTACCACCATTGGCTCATGATAGTTCCACACCACGATGTTACGACCGTATTTCTTAACCCTAGATATGTGCAGAGCGATCTATGTATGATGCGCTTGGGGCAACCACAACATATTCACTTAAGCGGGACCAAAATATAGTCCCTAATATCGCGCTCACCATGATAGAAGCACTTCGCATGATGTTTTAAATAACAATCGCCTTGTTTTGCAGCGTCGACAAAGTCAGGATTGTTGCCAAAGAAGAAACTGCCGGTGTAAGATGTAGAATAATCGAAATAAAACAATAAATACATTGTATTTAATCGCGAGCGCTCACCAATGCCCAAATAACGAAATACAAAATCGTCCATTTTTACAAATAATCTGGAGAGTTAGCAATTAATTTTTTTAGTCGCATTCAGCAGACAACATATATATATATATAAACCCCAAACACAAATATCATACCTATCTCTTTGGACCCGGAATATGGCTGTATTTTCGGTGAATAACAGAATATATATATAATGTATATATACCGCCAGGATGAAATATATTTCTTATATACACGCAACTGATATCGCATATATAAGGATATATATCGTTCAAACAGAGCCCATTTGCGGGACTTCACATTAAGGATGTCAGCAAACAGATCGGGTTCTTCAATATATATATATATATATATATATATATATATATATATATATATATATATATATATATATATATATATATATATATATATATATAATATATATATAAACAAACATGTAAACAACTAAACCACAGCCGTAATCTGTGTACTGTTTACCGTTGTATCCTTAAATGCAAAACAATATATTTGAACGAGTTGCTGATAACACGCACGTGCTTGGTTCGTCCAATAACTAAGTAAAGAGACTTTGTTCAAGAGGCGTCAGCCAAGTCGGACCAGTTTGCACTCGGGGTGACATGTTTACGATCTGAAACTATATTTTTACGTCTATAGACATTCATTACACAACCATATCTGGTCATTTGGTTTTAAAGGGTCCCGTGCCTGCAATCTTCACGCCCCCGCTTCTTGTTGACGTCACAGCACTGGGGGAGATGTTGACTCAATTAATATATAAAACGTAAATGGTATTCCCGGGGAAAGACATTGAGCAGTTTGGAGATTAATAGAACAATTATTATCTCTATAGAAATTGAATGAAACCATAATCACCATAAGCGTACCACGTACAAATTAGAATAAAGTGTAGTAGTATACATGGTAGCGGTTCTGGAACAGAACCGCTCCCATGTATACTAACGACCCTTTGACGGCTTATTCAAGATTTTTGCTCACCCTCAGGGCGCCTCGGTCCCGACGGGGCTAGTTTGTTGGTTAACTAGTGTGACCATAGGCCAGGGTGCCTACGCCGCTCGCGGCTATCAACCTCTTTGATTCAAAGTGGAGAGAGTGACACCTTGTTGGTGTGGCGTCTATATAATTTATGGATATCACTGCGTAGCATATTCCTTCCATGGCGGAACTGCTTCGTGCTGAACCAAGACTCCATGTACTGTGCGTGACATAGGTGTTTTTTAACAACAACTATCATAACTCCCTTTGCCCTTTTAATTTCACCCTCATTAGACATTAGAGTACATTTTTGGGCGCAGACCAACATACTCCTTAATAACCACATCAGCACATTCATCTTTTATCTTCCCTAGCACCTTCTAGTTTGCGCCCCAGAACAAGGGATGGGCAGGACCATAATTGCTGGTATCAAAAAGGTCACTTTCTTCTTTCATATCCGCATACTCGTCAGCTGTGCGGATCTCTAGAAGCAGCGTCAACCCGCCTTCTGAGATTCGCCATGGTTTTGCCAAACACAGAGTTGTTCATCAGTTCGTACAGGTCCTTTTCAAAGTCACTGGTGGCAGCCTTATGCAGCTCTGGATTCATGCGAATGTAAGGCTCCATCCTGGGACTCAATTGAATACAAGCGCACAGTGTATTTTGTTAAGCTTCATTCCCAGAGATTCCTATAGTGAACCACATACTTTTCTTTATTGCGCAGGTTCGGTACTAGCTTTTTAACTCCATTTCCGGTGCTCCCCAATGCACGTAGGAGATCCTTCTGGTAGTCTGAGAACCATTCGTTCTGCACAGACATTTGCTCCGGCGCCAGCGGATAATCATTGGGATCATCATGTAACTGGGAAGGGTATTCAAAATCCACTTCGAGTATATAACCCATCTCAGCATTATCAGGATGGTCCTGTATTTGTAGCCCATCTGCCTGTTTCACCCACTCAATGCCCGCAGTAGGTAAAGCTTTACTCATCGCCCGCCCATACAGGGTACTGGGTATAACTCGCTGGCCTATCCTGCTCACAATACCCCACGTATGGGTTGTTAGTTGTAGAGTGGTGGTGCGACACCTTGCTTATACCACTGCGCAGACCCTTCTCAATGAACAGGTGCTTGTCATAATCGGTGAGAAGCTCGAGTTCCACCCCTGTGCTCTTAAGAAGCGCATCCCATGAAAGGCCATGGCCATACTGCTTGTAACATGTTTTGCGGAATATTTCAAACACATCGGCTAAGAGTAGTACATCTGTGAGTTAGTACAGGTCATGATAGTCTCCCATGTTTTTACAGCCAAACACGTTCTAAACCTTCTGGGCATGTTCATAGTCTGCAGTAGATATGCCGTGCTCAGATAGCTTGCTAAAGAACGCATGGATGGCTTGCAGCGAGGCATCAAACTTATCCCAACCATCCATAAACTCATAGGGATACACTCCCTTACTCAGCAGCAACCAGCATTTTGCCTCATCAGGCTCATACCTAGCCGTCAACTCAACTTAAAGAACATTTGATTTGATTTTTGTTGGCATCTTTTCCCGATTATCAAACGAACTGACTGTCACTGATAGCCCTGGGCAAAGAAACTCCGCCTCTGACAGCGCAGCGCTATTTACTACTTTCGATCTCTCACATCCGCACTGTAGATGGCATCAGATCATCAAAACACCAGGGGCGAGTGCCTTGCTTATGATAGCTCTACAAGACGTCTGGGTATATATTTATGTTACCATTCGGCCAGAGCTTAGTCAGTGAAAGCGGTGCTTGCCAGACTGTCTGACAGTCCCTTTTTGAATGTATTATTAGGGTCCACTGACAGTGCCTCAAATCACTGACCTGGAGATCAATATATTCTGATTTGTTTTTGAAAGTGCATAGTGGACCCCTACACCATACAGTATCGTGATAAATCATACAAATAAATAAACAAAGTTGCTCTATTAAATCCTTTCACCAACACACTTGATGGTAGTTAATAAATGACAGAACACATTTCCATTGCCATTATAAACACAGACAGGTGTAAATGTACATTTACGTGGTTACCCAGAAAAAAATGGTACCTAATCATGTTAAGGTACAAACTACAAGGCTGACTATTGATCACACACTATGGGAGAGAAATCTACATTTTTGGCAACACTACTGATGATTGTATTCATTACACCTTTCTTTGACACAGACACCTCTATAACATTTCTGTTTTCATGTTCAACCAGTGTTAACACATCCAGTAAACAAGTGGAAGGGGCAAACAGACCGGTCTTGGCACGCCTCTGGCTTCCTACCATTGATGGTGGATTGCTCACATTCACAATGGCAGGATGAGCAGATTTGGGTATTTTAAAACAAATATAAAAAGAACAATCTGAAAATTACCCACAAGCATGTATACAGCAGTAATTTTCATATCATGGGTTTTTCTTTTGTAATAGCATAATGAAACTACTAACTAAAAATTCAAGCTGGACAACCAACACAGAATCCCAGTGTACCCAAACCTAATACGTAAACACCAAAGATTTTTTCTCCTTCACATTCATGAACATAGAGTCCTCAAAGTGGTCCTGACACACCCTACAGTTGTTGTACAGGTAGGTGGCCGACTTGTTCCTCAAATCAAAGCTACAATGGCATGCTTGGAGGAGGCAGGGAGGGGAGATAGTCGAGCATGGAGATTCCAAGCAAATTAGCCGCATCAGGGAAACGATCAACAGACTTCTTAACGAGGACACAATGCTAGTTGAGCGTGTACGCACTCTGTTCCGGGAGTAGGGCATAACAATCGCCTCTATCCTCACTGCGGTTGGCATGGTAATCTCGATCCTGGTAGTTGCTTTGACGGGTGGAGGGAGAACTAGTCCAACCCAGGCACCAACGCCGACGCCAGCTGATAACCCTGGTGTAAAGGAATGGATTAAAAAACAGCTGAACTCCTTGGCAAATGTCCTGAAGGGCGTAGCCGTTAAGGCAGCAGCTGCCCTTCCAGGAATCATTGGCTCCATCGTATCATGGCTGCTTAGGTCAGCTGCACAGGTGGCTGGTTGGATGGCAGAACATGTATAGGCCGCAGCTGTGGCAGTGTGGGGAGTTACCCTCCTGATACTCTGCAACTTACTACGTAGTAAACCAAAGCACAGCTAAGTCTATAGCGATTCAGCCCACAATAAGAGCCGTTTTCTCATCCTCGTGCCCCTTTCCTATGGGTATATCAGCCGCACTGCTTGGAACGCCTGGAGAGAGGATTCTCATTTCCGGTTCTACCAGAGGGTCAAAGCTTCCTCTATCTCCCATTTTGGGTTCCATCGGAAATTGAACAGCAGCAACCGCGTTGACACCAGCATTGCTGTCGATCTGCTGCTCCTCAGTTGTGATGGTAATCAGATTGTTGTACCCAACAACGTTTTCAATGGCGAGGCTCATATCCGACGGTGCCATGTTCAGGCCCGTTCCAAACACATAATCAACCTTTGAGGAGGAATTCTGGAGGACGTTCTGATACCGTCTGATGGATGAAGGAATATCTACTTGGGAGTTGATGGCATCCTCAACGTTAGCCTGAAATTACTTTTCGTCATCAAAGTGTCTTGGTCTGCGCCTGAGCACCAAGAATGGCCCAGACATAGGTCGGAATGCTATCGTCTATCCATTTGATATCAGTGGATGTGAACCCCTCCGATTTGTCCAGGATGAAGGTGCTCCAGGCAATGTTTTCCCCTCCTGGTCTTGTTTTTTTAAATCAATGTGCAGATTGCCGCCCTGAAAAACAAACCTATTTGTTGATTTCTCAATGGTTTGCTTGACGGATTCGTATAGGCGGGTGTTTCCATAATGAGTGATGACCCTTACATCATGTGTTTTGGTGTCGGTGAAGTAGACCCACCCAAGGCCCTGGTTGCCGCCCTTTATCCTCCAGTCGCTGTTTTCGTCAACCCCAAACTCATGGCAGAGCTGGTGGTAGATTCTCTTGTCAAAGGTATTGTTGGTGGCCGACCACGTGGCGTCATCCGTCAGGGTAGTAGACGTGGAACTTGTACAGGTTACTTAGTGCTGGGGAGTCAGATTTGAGGTGGTCCAGGGCAGAAACTCCGCAGCCGCTGGTTGCGTACTATAAAACAAAGTTTACCTGGTTCTGCCAGTATTGCATGTGGTTGGTTCTCCAGTCAACTACAAGGCTGTCGTCGCTTATGTTTGGCACCAAGTATTTCTCAAACAGGTGTGAGAACTCCACCCCAAACGCATCCGTGATATTATCCGATTTCACCTGGATGAGGAGATGTGTTAAATCCTCGGCGGCAATATGGGGTGGTTATACCGGCCCGGTTTTGTACGTTTTATTCGTATTGAATGTAAAGGCTTGTTTATTCATAGTGCTATGTATCACACTCTGTCAAATTCCAAGTGGCAACGCTGTGTCCCTGCAAAATGCTATTGACAATAGTGCAGGTCTTAGGTCAATCACATAATCTGTGGGTTGGTATAACATTGAATTAACTATGCCCATTACAAAGGCGCAAATTTCTACAGGGAAAGGAGTAGGTGCCGTTTTGCCTGCTGGCCTCTGGAACTTCAAACTTATGCAGGATGTATTTACAGCTCTAGGTATTACTTTGGAGGATAATTCTGCTGATGGGATTATTGCCCTCTCAATTCCTGATGACTGGACTTTACAATGCGATGACAGTGTGTTATAAATATTGGGTCTTGGTAAGTGTCTGTGTGGGGTTGGATTCCTTCAGGTACTAACAGAGGTGACTGGCACATCAACTTTAGCATCTTTAACCCACTATCAAATCAGTACCATGCACAACATGCATGATGGTGCGACCACTACGCTTTTTGAAGTTGTGGGATTTGAGGGCGGCTCATATGGTGATATTATAACCACAAACATCACCAATCCTGTGTCAATGTGAATGAGTTAAAGGTTCAAATAAGAGAAAATAAGGGACGTTTATTGAACAATCACGACCATTCTATTAGTGTTGTTCTTCAATTTACAAGATGTCAATAAAAGCGAGTATTTTATGGAACTCAACAGAAAACGGATCAGGGAGCCGACCTTTCCTGAATATGCTAATTGCATAACATGATTAGCAGCCAGGACCATGTTATAAAACCCTATGTTGATGCGCTTCACAACCAGCCCTCACCAAAACCCCTATTTGTGCAGAAGAATGGTCATTTGGAATGTATGAATGGTCAATGGAATGTATGAATGGTCATTTGGTGTTGACCATGTTGGTGTCAGGTCAAGTTTTGTGTATGGGGCTATCAACTAGACTGAGTGCCCGGCCTGACCTTCTAGGTGTAATTATTGTTGCTAATCGTGTCCTGTAAGGCGGCTATTATGTGACCAAACAAAGGAACGAATATGTGGGTATTGAAGTGTTTACCACACCTCTCGAGTTGGCAGCAGGTGACCAAATTAGTTTCAGAACGCGTATTGGTACCTCACGAGCAACAAAGTCAGTAGTAACACTCCTAATTGAACTTAACACATAGACTTATGTGTATACAACAGCAGTATGAAACAACAACCGCCCATTCCTACTGCACCGTTATAAACCGAACCGCCTGATGAGAAACCAGGGCATTCCTATCGGTTGAATGAGATCAATCTCAAGAAACAATACCATGAGAAAGAAATTGAAAAATATGGTGTTATGTACAAAAAATATAGGCGTGCAGTAAACTCATCAGATGCAGTAGACAGTGCTTTAGTTGCTGTTGGTATATGTCTTGGTGCAAGTGGTGCAGGTGTAATGTCTACAGTTGTTGCCATTCCTGTTGCCACAGCCTTGGGTGTTACTTGGGCCTCTTGTAGGCTACTTGTAATTGCTGGAAAATTCGTAAGTCAGCGGCCGACCATCAAGGTGAAAAAACATGATCAGATCCGCATTCTAGCACAGAGCAGATTGAATACCATTGCTAACATTGTATCAACAGCACTTGAAGATGGTAATATCTCTGATTATGAGCTGAAGATTGTTTTAGCTGAGGTCACAAAATATACCCAAATGAAGGGCAAAATTAAGGCCAGATCTGTTTCAATTGATGAAAAAGACGAAGCATTGGGTGCTTCTTTACCATTGAGCGGACTGTGACCCGCCTCAATACATAGACTTTTTAAGTTGTGTGAAAAAGTGCAAAAGGCACCTGTTATGACAATTGCTCTCCAGTTTCAGCAGGATCACAGGGGCCCAGGATTTCCCCTGCAAACCCCACCTCCACACAAGGTTGGGCTGTTTGTTATCTAGCCAGGCCTACCCCACGTGCCTCATTCCTATCTCCTCTATCTTCCTATAACTAGGAATCAGTACTGGAAGTAGGAGCTGATGTATATGATATAAAGGGCCCGGGGACCTCTTCACAATACACAAATGGGGTGGCAATCGACAACTCGAGCCCTGCAGTGTCATACTGAGAGACAATCTTATCATGATAACTTTGTGCTTTATAAGGATAATAACATGCATGCAGAACCGATATGGGTGTTCACTAAAATATACCATCACTCTGATAAGCGTTAAATTGAGGATGACACTTGGATAGACACTCTTATTATACATGGTTAAAAAATGGTTATTTTTAACATTTTATCAATTGATGGTAAATAGATTTGCGGCAACTATTTACCTCAAATATGATGTGTGCACCAGTGACACACAGCCGTGCATTATAACCATAGCGTGCACACAAATCATAACGGAATTAATGAATCACAGCCGTGCACTCCAATAAAAGCGTGCACATATGAATCAGATTATTTAATAAACGATGATATAAAGAAAATGAACACCGTAGAAGAACTAGATCTGGAGGACGAATTGAGTGATATGGAGCCTAAGTACCGTGACCTTGTTAAACTAAAGGACATAGTAAGAGATCTGGAGGTTAAGAACGATGATCTTATGGAGCGAGTGAAACGCCTAGAGGACCTTGTTAGCAGGTTGTGAACGGCACACTGTTGAACTAGTGCAAAACTCAATTACCATATAGGAAGTCCCAGGGCTAAAGAAATCCAGACAGGTGTTATCAGACCAAGAAAGTCTAGAAAACCAAAGTCATAGACACCCTAGCCTATGGTCACCCTAGTTTACCTACAAGCTAGCCCCTCAGCCCCGTCGGGACCGAGGCGCCCTTAGGGTGAGCAAAAATCTTGTATAAGCGGCCAAAGGGAGTTCCAGAACCGCTACCATGTATACTACTACTGCACCAAACGAAAGGCATAAATATCAATTGGCTTGGTAGATGGTATTAGTCTGTTAGTTGTCAGACTGTTAAGTGGTTACAAAGGAGCTAGGTCAGTTTATTGGCATACTTGCAATTTTACGACCATGCACGATCATGAACGGACTGTATAATGGCTTTATTATTTACCTCTTCACTGGTGGAACGCTCGTTTATTCTTAAGTGTTCTCCGTTACTGCGCGTCTTCACTTGTGCCTTAAAGTGCCTATCGCACGAAAAATCATATCATTTTTTTCGCCAGATAACGGAAATATAACCCAGAAGTACCTATTCTGTCTATGTGTCAATTGTCAAAGTGCGCGCTTTCTGATCGAAATTCGACTTTAAAGATGAATTCGGCGTATCGAGCCGACAAGCTCATGAATAATTCATCGCCTCCGCGTGACGTCAGGTATGAGAATGTTTTTGTTGCGAGGCGCAATCTGCACTACGATTAGCGAGAAATGGCTGCTGGAAATTTCGTTATTTCATCACTTCAGGAGAGCGACGAAGAGACATGGTATGGCACAGGTCATTCGCAAACTATCGTTGATTCGGCAGAGCAAGTTTTGCCTTACAGATTCAAACCAGAAATGAGCGAATCCGACGTCTCCGATGAGAGAAAAAAGACACTGGCGATGTCACTGCTGCGTCTGGGTCTCACGCGGGTCATCCTGCCCAGGACATAGGGCTGCTACAGATCAATGCTTGGTAAGCTATATCTGATTCTGCTTGTGCACCAGTTCATCGTATATGTGTTGGCATGTAACGAAGTTAATCCATAAATTTCACAAACAAAATATGCAAGCTCTACTCCTAACAGTAGACTATACAACAGAGCTTTGCAGCAAATAATTCTTCCATATCAGACAGCAGACATGAGATACCACAAAGTTTTTTTCAAATCAAGTGGTTGCAAGGGTTCATGTTTACAAATTGTTCCATGTTAATGTAAATGCTCCTCCACGCAAACAAACTAATTTCGGACTGCTGTTAGAGATCCTCTTTTATTTAAAGTAGGCCTTATCAAAGGCTGATTACAATATTTTTAAAAGTTGATGTAGATTGATTCTGAGGTAAAAATATATATAGGAGAGCAAGTACCACAGCTGTTTTCTCATAGGATTGTCAGTTAGCCCATAAATGAATGTATAACTGGACTTTAGGAGGTGAAGATTATGGTATTATATTATCATCTGGTAAGTGTTTCATCAGAGTTTCTATGAATGCAGAGGCTAAAACATATTTGCCATACAATATGTCATCCTTTATTACAAACATTAATATTCCCATCATTACATCATGTTACAGGTGTTTGTGTGGCTACTGTCAACCAATGGCAGACAGAGGTAGAAGAATCTGTGTGGAAATTCCTTGAGTCATGACCTCAATAGAGAACAGTCCCATTCCCATTGGTTGCATAACCCAGCATCCTGGTTTCAGGCCAATCTGTTTTTGAACCCTTGGGCCTTGCAAGTGGGATATTTCTCCTACAGACAACAGCATGGGCACATGTCAGATAATGATGTACAAAGGTGACAATGTTTTCTATTATTTACACATAAATCTGTACCAAGGCTAGCAGTCATTATTTACAATTTAATTATACTTATTGTTACTGGTATGACAAAAAATATTTGAGCATGGTTAAATCAACAATGTCACATGGTTATTTTACAGGCGTTACAGGTATACTGCATACAGGCAGTTTGTTCGCTGGTGCTGGGGACATCTTGGACAAAAGATAGAGTTCCGTTACCAGTTGCGCTGTTACAACAATACGAGATAACTTCCCAGCACTAGATTATCAAGGATTCCTCTACCCTCCACTCACCTAGGACTTGTCTTGATTCATGCAGAACCTACTCTGGTGTGCCTCAATGGCTCGTCGTGGATCTGATCTCATCGCATCTGCACATATTGGAGGTGGTGCTTCTGTCTTGGGCAGGGTTGGCTCATAACAAACCAGCAAGAACTCAGCCATCAGGCACTTGACATACTTTGAAACATAGCAGAAATCAAGTCACAGCTTGCACACCAGACTGTTGCTTATAACCTCATAGTTATACCTCCATGGTAATTGAATTTGTTGTTGTTTACATTTAATATATCAGTAAAAATATTCACCAAATGTTGCCTTTGTTGCTACTTTAGTGACAATATGCCCCTGCTTAAACTTGGGGTATCTTAGCTTGAAGACTGGATCCCCAGCTTCTGTTGTTGCCTATTCTCTGATATCTGTGATACAATGAACCAATTATACGTGACCTACATATATTTGGCATATCAGCACATGAAAACAAATTTAATGACTCGCAAATTTAAAAACAAACACCGCTATGAAGGAGCACTGTAAACAGCAACATATTATATCATAAGAATGATACTTGCCTGGCAACCATACCTCAACTTAACAAGATAATGGACTATTTATTCAATACTAATACAACAAGAAAGTCACCAAATCTTACCATGTGCTTCTCTATCTTGATAAAGTCAGGTCTGCTTTTCTTGGGCTAGGGTGGGAGGGGTGCACTTGCCTCACCATCCTTTCTTGATTGCTTGACAGTAGAGGCCTTCGTAAAAAGAGTAGGCACAGCAGCTTCTTTCATAACCCACTTACATCGTGGTATCCAACCAAGCTCTTCTCTGAATTTCGGTGCCTCCTCAAAACATTCCTCGGTGAAATGAACCGAGACCACAAACAAGTACTTGCCCGGGCCCGGCCATTTGTCTCGCGATCGTAGTACCTGGCCAATCCATTGTTTTTTTTAAATGGTCCTTACTTGGAAACCTGAACAAGCTCACGTCGTCCCGACTGGTACGCGGGCAGCCCCTAACACAACAACCATTAACCATCGCGTTCAGGCGGTCACAAGATGGCAAAAAACGATCCAA
Organism: Urechis unicinctus; assembly: GCA_034190875.2. Classification (NCBI taxonomy): domain Eukaryota; kingdom Metazoa; phylum Annelida; class Polychaeta; order Xenopneusta; family Urechidae; genus Urechis; species Urechis unicinctus. The sequence continues at coordinate 54,296,420 of CM067342.1, forward strand.
AATTCCCAAAAACCCCTCTCGCCTGGACTGAAACTGGCAGTGACACTGAGGCACCTTGCAACTGGAGACAACTATCGGTCCCTTGCGTATGCCTTTAGGTGTGGAGTGTCCAGTATCTCAAAGATGGTTCCAGAAGTCTGCAAGGCCATTGTGCAAGCGTACAAAGATGAAGTGTCTAGCCTACCTGTGACCCCTGAAGCATGGAGAGCTGTAGCTAACCAGTTTGAGCAAAGATGGAACATCCCCAACGCCATTTGGGCCCTGGATGGCAAACACATTGCTATCTTGTCTAAGATCGATCCCGATCACCACGATTTGCAAGCACGATTAGATGCGATGCGTTGCGCTTTGTTATGACGCAATACGATCTGATACGATGATCCAGATTGACAATTGATCGTGTTGATCGTAGACAAATTTTTAAATGGTTCTACGATTAGCACGATTGACACGACTGACCTCATGGTCTGATAAGATCTGCTAGGATATCCACGATTAGTCCACGATTGAGACCACGATTTTAATCGTGCTGCGAATCATGAAAGTGTGAACCTAGCATAACAAATTGTGCAGGAGAAGAAATCTTGTATTTACCTTGACTATTCAGAGGCGTTTGATGCTGAGTGGAGATGGGAGCTGTTAACCCCAAGAATCGGTTCTGGGGTTAACCTTGAGGCGGCGGCAGTGCAGGCGGGAAATGTAGGTTGGGGCGTGTGTCCAATTGAGGTATGCTGCTGTAACGGGTCAAGGAATGAGAAGGGCGCTCTTGTTGAAGAAGGGGCGGTGACAGGTACGGCCGAAGAAGGCATCGCGGAAGGTGTGGAGATCGAAAAAGGAGCCCTGTTGTATTGAGGTAAAACAGAGAATGCAACCTTGACTGATACGTAAGGTGACCCGGTTTGACAATGTTGATTCGAGCTCTCTCTCTATTTCAGAAACCCTTTGTCGACGAGACTCGAGACCTGACTGAAAGGCTCGGAGCTTTAAATTTTTCTCGAACCTTTCCTCCTGGCGTCTCAATTGCTCTATTTCACCCTGCAGCAGTAGCTCGTTTTGATTTTCTCCAATGAGCGGGTAAGCCATGAAGCTCGGAGAAGTCGTGGTAACTGCACCTTCACTGCTGACAGCGAACGTCACGGTAGTGACTGTGGTTGAAGTCGAAGTTGAGCTCATAACGGACGCCATTGTGCATTTAGAACCCGCACTTTGGTGTGCCCCTTCCGCGGTAAAAAACAAGTGCTGCAAAGATTTGATGCCATTAATACAGCGAATAGACGAGGAAGAGACAGCCGAGTGAAGCAAGTCCACACACAGTGGAGAGTGACCACAAGAGGTAGCGCGCGAGTTTACACGACTACGTAAGTCGCAAACAGAGCGGCATGTGGGCTGAGACGGAAAGGACGTGTGAGGAAGGCGAACGGAGAGAGGACCAAAGGGCGAGAGGGGCTCATTACCCTCAATTTAAGACTCAATAGCGCGATGATAATATATATATAAATATATATATATATATAAATATATATATATATATATATATATATATATATATAATATATATATATATATATATATATATATATATATATATATATATATATATATATATATATATATATATATATATATATATATATATATATATATATATATATATATATATATATATATATATATATATATATATATACACACAACACACATACTCATATATATAAATATATAACCGTGTTTAATTTGCTCTGTGCCAGAATTTGAATCTGGTCGTGCTTCTTTACCTTCGCCGACAGCCGCCTGCTGATGACCTTTCCTGCGATTGCAACCAGCCTGCACACAGCCCCCACAGCCCCCAACACCGTAGCAACTGGGGCAGCTACCACCGTAGACATCAGACCCGCACCACTTGCGCTAAGACATACATCCACAGCAACTAAAGCAGTGTCTACAGCATCCACTGAGTTTACTGCACACCTATATTTTTTGTACATTGCACCATATTTTTCAATTTCTTTCTCAAGGTATTGCCTCTTTAGGGTGATCTTATTCAACCAATAGGAGTGCCCCAGACCACATGGTGGCAGCTCCCGATTTAACGGTGCAGTCGTTGGTTGTTGTTTCATACTGCTGCTTTATACGTCTACGGGTCAAGTCCAATTAGGAGTGAAGCTACAGACCACGTCGCCCCTCTGTTTTGTGTGGTTGCATAAAAGTTGATAATGTTGCCTTGTTCTAGCTGTAAAGGCTGGTCTAAAGATATTACAACAGCCCGATGGTCAGCAGGCTTACTTATTCCTAACACTTGATTCGTTCCATTAATATCAGGAACGACTGCAATAGGACCAGTATCAGCACCAACACCCGACGACAACCCCATACAAATGATCCTACCATTGCATAACATGGTATATCCACAGCTTGAGTCTTGTGAGTCTTGACCCCTAGCCCCATGGCCAAACGACCACGCATATCTTCTACGAAGAGCACCACTTGCTTCTGCCCATATAGTAAGAAGCGTAGTGGGCGCACCATCTAGCACCATCTTGATCAAGGTGAACATAAATTGTTAAAGATGCCAAAGTTGATGGGCCCGGTCACCAGTGTAAGTACCTGAATAAATCCACCGCCTTCCGAGACCGTCATCAAGACCCAAAATTGTTAACACTCCGTCTGATATATTCACAGTCCCATCAGTTATTTCGAGGGTAATAACCCCATTTACAGCATCAACTTCTAAACCAAGATCTAATGATGTAATTTGCTGCTGAAGAAGGCGGAAACTCCAGAGGCCGGGTTTTAATTGGATTCTTCCTCCTTTTCCAGCATTTTCAGACCGCCATGTAATGTTCTCGTCTGTTTCGAGGTTGTACCAGCCCACAGTATACGTGATTAACCTTAAGCCAAAAAGATCACCCGCAGTGTTGTCAATAGCATTTTGCAGGGACACAGAGTCGCCGCTTTGAACATTTGACAGAGTGTGATACATAGCACTATGAATAAACAAGCCTTTACATTCAATACGAATAAAACGTACAAAACCGGCCCGGTATACCTACCCCATATAGCCTGCGAGGATCTGACACATCTCATCATCCAGATAAAATCGGATAATATCACAGGTGCGTTTGGTGTAGAGTTCTCCAACCTGTTTGATAAATACGTGGTGCCAAACATAAGCAAGGACAGCCTTGTAGTTGGCTGGAGAACCAACCACATGCAATACTGGCAGAACCAGGTAAACTTTGTTGTATGGTGCGCTACCAGTGGCTGCGGAGTTTCTGCCCTGGACCACCTCAAATCTGACTCCCCAGCACTAAGTAACCTCTACAGATTTCACGTCTACTACATCATCTGGAGACTTTTAGATGAAATGAGAATAGCACTGCCGGATGACGCCACATGGTCGGCTACCAACAATACCTTTGACAAGAGAATCTACCACCAGCTCTTCCACGAGTTTGGGGTTGACGAAAACAGCGATTGGAGGATAAAGGGCGGCAACCAGGGCCTTGGACGGGTCTACTTCACCGACCCCGAAACACACAAGGTACGGATCATCACTCATTATGGAAACATCCACCTCTACGAATCCGTCAGGCAAACCTTTGAGAAATCAACCAACGGGGTTGTTTTCCAGGTTGGCAATCTGCACATTGATTACATAAAGCAAGACCAAAAGTGGGCAAATATCGCTTTCACCCTAGAAAAATCGGAGGGGTTCACATCCCCAGGTATCTCACGGATTAACGACAGCATTAGGACCTATGTCTGGGCCATTTTTAGTGCTCAAACGCAGACCCGCTCAAAGATACTAGGTGTTTGAACGTCCTTTGATGCTCAAAAGCAATTTCAGGCCAACGTTGAGGATGCCATCAACTCCCCAGTGAACATTCCTCCATCCATCAGACGGTATCAGAACGTCCTCCAGAATGCCTGCTCAAAGGTTGATTATGTGTTTGGAACGGGCCTGTACAGGGCTCCGTCTGATATGAGTCTCGCCATTGGAAACTTTGCTGGGTACAACAGTCTGATTACCATCGCGACTGAGGAGCAGCAGATCGGCAGCAATGCTGATGTCAACTTGGTTCCGGTGGTTCCAGATAGAGGAAGCTTTGACCCTCCACCAGATACAGATATGGAACTCCTCTCTCCAGGGCCAGCCCCTATGGCCGATACCGGTCTGCGTGGGGTACACGAGGATGAGAAAACCGCTCTTATTATAGGCAGAATCGCTATAGGCTTAGCTGTGCTTTGGCTTGCTGCGTAGTAAGTCACGGAGTATCAGGAGGATAACTCCTCCCACCGCCACAGCTGCGGCCCATACATGTTCTGCCATCCAACCAGCCACCTTTGCGGCTGACTTAAGCAGCCACGATACGATGGAGCCAATGATTCCTGGAAGGGCAGCCACTGCCTTACTGGCTACGCCCTTCAGGACGTTTGCCAAGGAGTTCAGCTGTTTTTCAATCCATTCCTTTACACCGGGCTTATGAGCTGGCGTCGGTGTTGGTGCAGGGGCTGGACTAAAGCAACAACCAGAGTCGAGATTGCCAATCCAATCGCAGTGAGTATAGAGGCGATTGTTAAACCTGCTCTTAGAACAGAGTGCGTACACGCTCAGCTAGCGTTGTGTCCTCGTTAAGAAGTCGGTTGATCGTTTCCCTGATGCGGTTAATTTGGGTTCGCAGACGTTCACGGTTTGCAGAGGCAGCCTCAACACGGACACGCCGCAGGTCCTGCAGCTCTGCAAGCCCATTTGCTTGGAATCTCCATGCTCCACTTTCACCCCTTCTTTCCTCCTCCAATCTTGCCATTTTAGCTTACCGTCGGGCTATATCCCTTTCTATCTCAGTTATCTTAGCTAGGTTATTGACCAGCTCACCCCTCTGGATCTGCATAGCCTTGTCCAGCCCAATAAGCTCTCTGAGTGGTAGTTCGTTGTCTGTTTTTGTACCTAGGTCTTGTATGGTGTTATGAATGTCCTCTATTAACCTTGTTTCTTCCGCACCACCTTGCTCTGTCACGGCTTCAGGGTCGAGGGCGCTCACTTCAATCTCTCCAGCTTCCACTTTAGCAGCAGCTTGGTCAACGCCTTGTATAGCTTTTACTGCCTTTGTAGATAGTTCAGGTGTCATCCCAAGAGCCCGAGCAAGCTGTGTACCACCGTAATCTAGGATTCTCCTAGGAGAGAGCAATCTGTTGGGATTGTTCTTCCATTTCAAGGGCGTGCGACAGTCTGTAGTCATTACAAACAGTCCAAGCACTATTGACCAGAACCAACAACTGCTGGTTCGCTTCCCCAATCTAGGCGCAGACGACGTCATTGTTCCAGGGACAGCACTGCTGGCCTTAATAATCACGCTGACCTCGACTGATGTTAACCGCAGCGTTGTGCAAAACCTGGGCCGCGCAGTGGTAAAAAAAATGACAATCAAGATTTCTGGCAATGAGGTCATGTCTATTGATGACAGCAATGTGTATCACTGTTATCACGACTTGTGGCGGACTGCACAAGAGAGACAGGGCCTCCAGTATCTGGGCATTGACACATCAGATGACAGAAACACAACTAAGATACGAATGGGGACAGGAGACAAGGATGAGACTGAGGAAGAGGATCTGGCCATAGCCGATGTGTATGGTAATAGGTTCAACGTTCCGCTTGACTTTGAACTTCTCGAGAGTCACATGCCATTCTACCAGAGTGCGCTTAATGAGAGACTGGAGTACGAGCTCACGTTCAACGTCTACAACCGCGTAATTCACGCAACAGGTGACACGCTGCCAGCTACGATGGCATCTCGCTGGAGTATGACATGGTTACCCACACAGAGTTTGGTGCATGATACGCACCCAGTACAGAGGTCGGCTCTGGATTCTGTATGACCGTGTTCTTTGTCACAGGAAGCTTGTATACAATAAAAGAGATACACTGTGGAACATCAATCTGAACGTGCCGGCTCGCAGCATGAAGGGCATCCTACTGCTCTTTGAACACCCAGCCAAGGCCTCATACGCCAGGAAGACAGATTCGTTCTACAACCCAAAGATTACAAAAGTTGAGGTGACTATTGAGGGCATCCCCAACCAACTCTATGCCCTAGGCATGCGTGGCTACCAGCAGTGGGATAAGGTGAAGAAGGCCTTTGCAGCAATGAGTAAACGAGACCCCAGTGTAGCAATAGCTGCAAAAGACTTGGCATTGTCGGACGTTTCCCTAGGAGAGTACCTAACCACCAAGTATGCTCTGTGGCTCGACTTAAGGACGAGTGATGACGACCAGCTGCACGGTAGTGGCAGGGCCGTGGAGAATGCATCTGAGGGTATTACCATACAGATCACGAAAAAATCACAGGCGGTCAGTGCCTTGAACGCTTATATGTATATTGTAATGGATGCACAGCTTAACATTAAAGATGGCAGACTCGTCAGCGCAGTCTACTAACAAGGTTTTGATGAAACCAAAAACTGAGTTTACATTTCTAGATGGTCCCTGTTCGGCAATTGTTTGTGGGCAGACAGGATGTGGAAAAACCGCATTCATCCTCGACCTACTTGAAGGGCCTTTCTTCGGTGCCTTCGAGCATATTGTAATCCTCTGCCATACCATACGTTACAACGAGGCCTATCAGTCGTGGTCATGGGTGTGGGAAGATTCGTTGACCCAGGGGAGCGGCTCCATGACCACCTGAGGGCTTTCTACCACTGCTTCAAGAGCGAGCCTACTCTCTACATTATTGATGACTGTTCGGCAACAAAGACCCTAACCAAGAAGAAAGACATGTTATCCAAACTGGCCTTTAGCGGTCGCCATGCGCAGCAAAGTGTCTGGGTCCTCACCCAAAAGTACAACTCTGTGCTGAAGGACTTACGTGTGCAGACTCGCTGTATGGTGCTCTTGCACACCAAGGACCGTGACTCGTTTGAAGACACCTTATGTGAAAATGATGTTATTCCAACAAAGGAGGAACGTGCCACAGTACACCAACTTCTAGCAAAGACCAAGCACGCAAAACTGCTGCTGAAGACTGATCAACCTACTGCATATGCCGTCGATTGAAGTGATATTGGCCTTGATAGCAGCTGCTGCCTCAGTAATCAATTTAGGTTTCTTCATCTGGGTGGCGGTGCAGTATTTTGAAGCTCGAAGGCGCATACATATATTCATGGATCCTGATACCATTATTGATAAACTCCTTGAACAGGACACAACTACCATAGTGGACATAAAGCCTGGAGGAGCGGAACCTAGTTGCACCCCTGGTAAAGATATGTCTTCTAAGAGTGATAGGCTTGCTGCCGTTATAGCCGGCGGTCAGGCCTGTCAGTACCTTGGTTTGGAGCGCCTTACAATTGACCAGGTTGAATCAATGTCTGATGAAGAGATCATAAAGCTGTATGTGAGATACGAGGCTCGGCTAGGCGTTAGCATGCATGACACGCACTCTAGGTCAATAATTGCTACAGCTGTAATCAGGTTTCTACCAATCCCACCAGAACACCAACCAAAGCTAATTACAGAACTCAAGACTGACCCGTTTGTTGGACACGAGCTAAGCACTGCCACTTGTATTGCTACAGGCACTAGATGGTAGCCTCACACCCTAAACAGGTTGTGGTACAAAAGCCTCCGGACGCTCATTTAAAGGATCCTTTTTATATGGAATAAGATGACAACACCAATTACTGATGGAAAAATGCTCGTTAACGCTCTGTACCATGGTGCAGTTGTTTCTGGTATATCAATAGGTTATGCCAAGCTTGCTAAGATGGCTCTGGGTGGTGGGGTGCCACGTCTTGATTCCACCCCACAGGTCCTGGCTATGGCTATTGCGGATGTATCACTAGCTATGGCCACAAAGGATATGCTAATTAAACAAGGAATCTTACCAGTTGATATACTGAAGTAATGGCCACACTCGTGCTGCTTGTTGGAGGTGCTCTTGTTAACGCCCTTGCATTCTCTGGGAGCAACTTTTTATTCTCTAAATTACGAAGCAGCCAAGTGGACGCCGAACGTTAACGCCATGATATGGCAATCGAGCAGCTTCAATTTGCTTAGGCTTCATGGGCCAAGAAGAGAACTGAGCGTTTAGACTTCATCAATGAGCAACTGCGCCGCCAGGGACATGCCGAGCATACTTCTAGGAATGTGGAAGAGGCTATGCGTGAGTTCTCCCTGAATACGAATAAAACCATCAAACCGCTGGGCTCTGAGCCGCAGCTTTCAGACTTCTATGAGCCCTCAGATGGTCAAAAAGGGCGTGAGGTGGCATTCATTATACTGGGTATGGCTGCGACTGGGCTGGTTGCATACAGGCTTGCCAAGTAGGTCATTTGGAGACTCGGGCGTTTACTTTGTTTGGATCGTCACATGCAGTAGATATACTATTGTCGTAAGGGATACTGGAAAGGCACAACAGCTATCAAGAAGCTTGCAACAGAAGCGAGGGTTTCTGAGGAAGTTGCCAGGGGGTTGCTAACAAAGCAAGCTATATAGCAAATCTACCTGCCAGTGCCAAAACACATTCCCAGGCCAAAGGTTGATGTCCCAGTCCCTAATGAGGTTCACCAAGCCGATCTCTTATTTCTTCCTCATGACGTTGTGAAGCGCCGGACTTACAAGTATGCCCTATCAGTGGTTGATGTGGCCTCGCGCTACAAAGCGGCTGAGCCATTGACTACAAAAGAGGCTAAAGAGGTCGCAGGTGCACTGGAGAGGATATACAAGCGCAAAACTTCAGGTCGACCCCGGACGGGAGTTTATGGGTGCAGCGAATCAGCTGTTAGTAAAACATGGAGTATCAGTCAGGCGTGGCCGTGTGAATCTCCATCGAGACCAGGGTATAGTGGAACGCTTTAACCGAACACTGGCTGAGTGACTCTTTGGTCACCAGTATGCCGTAGAGTTAAGGGATACCGGAACACGATCGACGGAGTGGGTTTCTCGGCTGCAGGCTGTAGTCTCTGCGATAAATAATGAGGTGACCCGGTTGACTGGAAAAAAACCTACATATGCTATAAGACAAAACGAGTTGCACAAAAGCCCTCTGCAGTCATACCAGGGCACCTGCTGGGGGTTAAAGAGCAAAAGCTTCCCTCTGGTGTTGGCGTTTGCTACCTCTACCAGCCTGGTGAGGCAGAGCAAGACCAGCGCCGGCAGGCCACTGACCCTGTGTGGTCACTCCATGTTTATCGGATTGGAAGCTCTGTCACTAAATCTGGTGAGCCTGTACTTTACTATTTGTTGGATGGACCGCTCCGTGGCTTTGTAAAGGAGAGTTGCTTGTGGTGCCGTCCGATACCCAGTTGCCACCAGACGGTATTACCAATTAGACATTAGAGATCTATAGATATAACAATAGTAGACAATAAGTGCCCGTGATATTACTCGGAAAGAAAGTCCACTGTAACAGGCCCTGCATGAAGGAGTTTTGTAATTTACATGGATATAAGATAAAACATGGTGTCGTTAATCGTCTTTGTAAGGGTTGTCAGAAGGCTATAAAAATAATAAGGTAGGATTGTGTATGGATTGTGGGTTCGATAAAGTCAACCACAGTCGTCTTCGTCTTGCCCAAAAGATTGTTTCACAACGGCCTATAGCTGGGGACACTGACTTGCCAGTCGGCGCCACTGAACGGGGATTCCCCACTGAATGAAAATAGAAATCCTGTGGCGCTGTCAGCAAGGTCAAAGTCCGCTCGTTGTATAGTTGTTGTCTTTTGTGTATCAAAAAAATCCCTTTTAGACTAATGGAACTGTATAGTAAACATGACTCATAATCAGCGAGCACGTGAAACCCAAAACGATTATGTTCCAATTCACGTTTTAAGCCTCCTTATCCACGCTCTAAGGTTGCACTCCAAGCACTCCAAGTACGTAATAAATATGACCGTACATACAATGAGATGTTGGCTAGATTCAGGCCTGGGATGGCTCACTCCCCTGTCCCCACCGCTGCCCCACGCAGACCAGTCCCTGCCCCATGCAGACCAATCCCTGCCCCATGCAGACCAGTCCTCACAACCCAGTCCCCACAGTGCGTCTTGAGTTCAAGAAGACTAAGTGGGCTGGTAAAAACTATTTGCGTGGATGGGTGATGAACGTTCCTGAGTCTCACCCACCTTAGCTCGCACCTTATGATGTTCTTAAAGGGCATGCGTTGGAAGATGCATAAAGTTTTGACTGTTGAGCTGGAAGAGCTAGGTGGAATCAAGTGTCAGTTTGCCTTGAAAGTAGCACTCTCCAAGCACGCCGATGATGACAGCACTGAGTATTTTGAGTCTGTGTTGCGTAATAAGCAGCAGGTGGTTCGCTCCTCAGAAGACCTGGACGTTGCGCTGCACCAGAGTGCTATTAATATCCAAGAGGGGTTGGAGAAGTGGACCAGCCAAGGTTCTGGTTGGGAGTTCGAGGCAGTCATAACTCAGTGGATTGATATTGCCAACTACCAATCGTTGAAGGGTGGCTCCTACCTGCGACTTTCGGCTGCGCTGGTGGCTAAGCAGGCCATCATAAACGTAAAGAACTGGGACGACTTCTGCATTCTATGGGCTATTGTAGCCGCTCTGCACCCGGTTGCCAAGAACCCACAGCAACCATCGAAATATAACATTCAGTGGCTTTTGGATCTGCTGGAGGGTGCAGGTGTAGAATATCCTACACCAGTGTCGCATGTTGAGAAAGTAGAAAAGCATGCTAACCTAGCCTTGAATGTTTTTGGCTGGGATGGGAAGACCACTATTGTACACCGTATCAGTAAGCACTCTGGTACTCGTATAAACCTCATGCTGATTGTGAAGGACAGCAAGTTTCATTACATGCAAATCAAAGACCTGAGACGCTTGCTGTATGACCAGACCAAACATAAAGAGCGCAAGTTCTTCTGTGAGCTATGTCTGCATGGATATACCTCAGAGGGTCTGCTCCTGGCGCATAAGGGATAGGGCAAACTGATGTGCGAGTGGATATGCCTGACGAAGGGAAGAACATATTATCCTTCCAGAACTGGCAGAAACAGCTTGCTGACCCTACGTCATCTATGATGATTTTGAGGCGCTCACAGTGAAGCTTCCGGGTTCTGCGCTTGATCCTGGTAAAAGCAACACTCAGAGAACGCAGGACCACCAAGGATGCGGCTACGGCTATGTGGTTTGTTCATTGTGACGTTAAGACGAACACCCTGTGGTTTACATAGGAAGCAATGCTGTAGAGAAGTTCTTACAGGCTCTGCAGCAGGAGGAGCAAAAGATCAAAGCAGTTCTGCCTAAGCCTGTCCCTATGCGGATGACTCAGGAGGATAGAAGGGCACATAAGGCTGCAACACACTGTCATGTGTGCAAGAAAAAACTGGGCTGTGACTCTGTCCGCGATCACTGCCATATAACAGGCTTGTACAGAGGGCCAGCCCATAACGTGTGTAACCAGAAACTTCGGCTAAGTCCCAAGACAACACCCATCCATGTGGTGTTCCATAACCTGCAGGGCTATGATTCCCATCTTTTGATGCAGGGTATAAGCAAAGGGGAACATCAACTGTATCCCCAACAACATGGAGAAATATATTTCCCTGTCGCTTGGACAGTTGTGCTTCATTGACAGTGCACAGTTCCTCCTGGCCTCGCTTGATAAGATGGTGTCTGCTAACAACCCAGATGCCTGTGCTGTGATGGCGGAATATGAGCCAGACCAGATGAAGCGGCGGTTGCTGTTGCGTAAGAGAGTCTTCTCCTATTAGTTCATGGACAGCTGGGATAAGTTTGATTCCCCTCTGCCCAGACTATACCCATGCACAGAAGGTCTGGAGCGTGTTTGGGTGTAAGAACATGGGTGACTACCAGATGTACTGCTCCTGACTGATGTGTTTGAGGTGTCCCGCAAGACCTGTCTTAAGCAGTACGGGCTTGATCCAGCCCATTACTATACCAGCCCCGGTTTGTCGTGGGATGCTTTGCTTAAGAGCACAGGCGCGGAACTCGAGCTACTCACCGACTAGAACAAGCACCTGTTCATTGAGAAAGGTCTACGCGGTGGTATAAGCATGGTGTCGCGCCGCCACGCTAAGGCCAATAACCCGCTTGTGGATGACTTTCACCAGGATAAACAAACGAGCTACATCCAGTTCCTTGATGCTAACAATTTGTATGGGTGGGCTATGAGTCAGCCTTTGCAAACTGCGGGCATTGAGTGGGTGGCTCGGCCGTAGGATTTTCGGATACAGGACCACCAAGATGATGCCGAGACTGGATACATACTTGAGGTTGACTTGGAGTATCCTACTGCACTTCATGACGAGCACAACAACTAAACGCTGGCTCCGGAGCGGCTTCTTGTAGAGAACGACTGGTTGTCGAACTATCAGAAAAACCTCCTAGGCGAGCTGGGTGGCACCTTTGGCGAGGTTGAAAAGCTGGTGCCAAACCAGAGGAATAAGGAGAAGTATGTGGTGCACTACAGGAACCTCAAGCTGTATCTGTCTTTGGGGATGAGACTTACCAAGATCCATCGTGCACTTGTCTTTAACCACAGTCCCTGGATGGAGCCTTACAATCGGATGAATACGGATTTGCGTAAGGTGGCCACCAGCGACTTTGAGACCTGTATAAGCTTATGAACAACTCTGTGTTTGGCAAGACCATGGAGAACCTCCGCAGGCGGGTTAATGTCAAGATTGTGCGCTCTACGGAAGAAGAAAGAATGCGTAGGCTTATCGCCCTAAGATTTACGCGATCTTGATGTTGAGCCAGGATGAGATAAGAAAAAGCAAAAGGTGTGAAGAAGGTGGTGGTGAAGAAGCATCTACGGCACGCTCAGTACTTGGAGTCGCTGTTTGCCCAAAAGCAGTTTCGCCACGGAATGAACATGATCAGAAGTGACTGCCACTAAATATATGGGCTCCACATTAACATGGTGTCTCTCTCCCGGATAGCTGCGGGTGGCGTAGACACTCTGGCCTATGGGCACGCATCCATCTGTTGAACAGATAAGGGCTGAGGTATATAATGAGCGCCGATGAACATATGGCGGTGACCGAGCTGCGGGCAGATTTGGAACATATATGGGAGGAGAAGGTGGACCTTGAGATTGAGGTGAGGGATTTGGTATCTAAGTATGAGGACCTTTTGGAGCGCGTGAGTCGTTTGGAAGAGCTAATTCCTCAGGGCCCTGGTGATCGCCCTCTTTAGTGTGACCCTGGACCATGGGGGGCTGGAAGGGCTCCTGGCAACATATGGTATGGAGGTGGGAGGTGCGAGCGGTTCGCTGGCTCATGTGAGTCCATTTTGGTAGCTGTGCTCGTACCCCCAGTCTCTATACTACTACAATCTATATATATGAATATACTTATAAATATATAGTTATATATATATATATATATATATATATATATGTTTCTGAATAGAAAATATTTATCCTGGCCACGGCAGTGTTTATATATATATATATATATGTATATATATATATATATAGTATATATATAGAGATATATATATATATATATATATATATATATATATATATATATATATATATATATATATATATATATATATATATATATATATAGATATATAGAATATATATATATTATCTATATATATCTATATCTGTTTCTGAATAGAAAATATTTATCCTGGCCACGGCAGTGTTTATATATATATATATATATATATATATCTATAGGAGAGATATATATCTAGAGATCTATCTCTATAGAGATATATATCTAGATATAGATATATATATATATATCTATATCTCTATATATATAGATATATATATATATATCTATCTATATATCTAGTATATATCTCTCTATATCTCTCTATCTATATATATATATATATATATAAGAATATATATCTATATATATCTATATATATCTCTAGATATATATATAAGATCAGGGGGGAGAGATCTATATATATATATTATATATAGGGAGAGAGAGATATATATATTTATATATATATATAATATATATCTCTATATATATATATATATATATATCTATATATATATCTATATATATATTTATATATATATATCTATATATATATATATATATATATATATATATATATGATATATATATATATATATATCTATATATATATATAGTATATATATATATATATATATATATAGATATATATATATATATATATATATATATATATATATATATAGATCGTATATTTCTCATATCTCTATATATATGGCATAGCTCTCTATATCTCTATATCTTCTCTTAGATCTCCTCCCTCTCTATCTCTCTCTCTCTCTCTATCTCTCCTCTCTTATATCTATATCTCTATCTCTCCTCTCTCTCTCTATATCTCTCTCTATATCTATATATATATATATTGTTGTTATCGTTGTGTATGCCTGGTTAACATAAGCTGTCGGTGTTGTTATCGTTGTGTTGCCTGGTTAACATAAGTAATTAGGTTTTTAAAAAAAATTTTATCCGTTATTATTTTTTCTACAACTGCGGCTGGCAACAGTGGCTGGTCGGAGGATTTTGTTCGGGCCGTTGATGGTCTACCCTACTCTATATTTTGTATTCCATTGTAAAGATTAAGCGAGCAGAATAGCCTGTGGCTGAGCTTTATGGGAGGTATGAAATAGGTATAACGAATCTGAAGGTTCGCAACTATTGTGACAAAATCTTGGCAGCAAATGCACTGCTCATGATTAATACCCAAGCATGCAGAATGCAGGCCTTAGCAGAATTTTATCTGTTTGGGTTTGCTATGCGTTTCCTTTGCAGAATTGCAGTTTGCTTTCGCAGTGATAGTTACTCTTAGCAGACATCCATCTAGTTCCCAAGCGGGCTTTGACCAAATAGGATACCATCATGTATCCATGATTTGTGACCACCTGCAAAACGATTGCGAAAACTGTATTGATCACTCTGTTCAACGCCAATGTCATCAGATCCCGTAAAGCATAATCGATTCTCGTCACCCGTCGAATATCTATCCTTGAATTATTTACTGCATAAGATTCCACGGATTGAGTTCAAAGAAGAAGCCAATAGAGACAATGTTATCCAACTGATAGACCACCTTAACGACGTCTTCAATGTCTAGATTAGGCATAATAAACCAATGAGCGAGCCCATTGACCTCCAAACGTAACCACCAATTGCCTTATGTCTCATCATTCAGAGATGTAATCTAATCCATATCACAGACCGCTGTCATTACAAATCGATTTGTAACTCTTCCCACTTTTGTAACCTGCTGTTGCTTCATCACCAAAGATTAAAATTATTAGTTAATGCATCGTTGGTTGCAGTGGCAATCATATCACTCTCTCTCTCTCTCTCTCTCTCTCTCTCTCTCTCTCTCTCTCTCTCTCTCTCTCTCTCTCTCTCTCTCTCTCTCTCTCTCTCTCTCTCTCTCTCTCTCTCTCTCTCTCTCTCTCTCTCTCTCTCTCTCTCTCTCTCTCCCTCTCTCTCACACACTCTCTCTCTCATTCTCATTCATAATATATATATATAACTATATATCTATATATGTATATTCATATAAATAATACATATTAATAATATATATACATATAATAATATATATATATATATATATATATATATATATATATATATATATATATATATATATATATATATATAACTATATATCTATATGCATATATATATGTATATATATATACATATTTATATTTATATATATATATTTATATATATGTATATGTATAAGCAATCATATCACTCTCTCTCTCTCTGTCTCTCTCTCTCTCTCACACTCTCTCTCTCATTCTCTATCCTTCTCTCTGTATCTCTCTCTCTCTGTCTCTCTCTGACTCTCTCTCTCGCTCTCTCTCTCTATATATAATATATATAACTAAATATCTATATGAATATATATATGTATATACATATAAATAATATATATGCATATAAATAATATATATATATACATATATATAAATATATATATATGAATATACATATATATATATATATATATATATATATATAGGGATATATATATATATATATATATATATATATAGGCATATATATATATTATATATATATATATATATATATATATATATATAGGCATATGTATATTTATATATATATATATTTATATATATATATATATATATGAATATGTTTAAATCGAACACGGATACGATGGGCTGTGCAACGCAATGAACTACAACACCAAAGACGTCGTCAGCATGCATGGCCGCTGCGTGACAGCTATCTACTTTGCGAGGTTCGGCCACCTTTTCATCACATGGTACCGCTAGCCATCAGCGGTCCATCGCCTCGTGACATCAGCACCGGATTCATCGAACTCCACGAGTCGTAGTTAAGGGCGGGCACACACCCCATTTTCCCGGCCTGGTTTGGCAATCACGTTTCTGAACGGGACTGGGTCCCAACTGTGCTCCTTACCCACCTGGTGGTGGGAGGCCTCCTGGTACACTTCGGGTTATTTAAGGCCATTGTCTCATTCGGCCAACAGCATGATATTTGGCTTCCGCCTAACCCTGACAATTAGCAAGTAACAAGACGGACGGTAAAAGTCTCCCCTGCACACTTGTAACCAGCCCAGATGCTTCGAAGAAAAGGAATCCCATTAGTTCTGGAACGGTAACAGTCTGACATAGTCTAACCACTTCTTGGATTTCCATCAGTTAAACCGATGAACGGATGCAGCTTTATATTTAAGAAAACATTCTGGCAACAGTTTAAATGCTTGGTATTTTTTGCGAAAGTTTCAAGAATAGCATCCCGAAAGGTGTCATCTATAGCTGGTGAGAACAAACAAACTAGCCCCGGGGTATGAATATTACCCGCGACACTATCATTCATATACAAAATAAATAGTTTCTGTTGGTAACTGCGTCGTGTGAAAGCCTGTGTTACGGACACGACATTGGTTGGATTAAGTTAATAAAGTATCGTCATCAATTCTGACATCAGAGTTCCATGATAGGAAATGTTTTGCCATACTGCATGTATGTATGTATTAACCATAGTTTGCTTGGGAATGTGGCGACATGACTAACTGAACAAGGCATGTTGATACTAAAAATGTACATCAAACGCGTTTATTTTGACCATTATGTTTGTGTGAGGTTGCCCGGCGCGCATTATCATTTTAAGATGGGTTTCTATAATGCATACCTGACATAAATTATGCACTGATTTCATGTCTATGAACCGTTTTAATGTTTTGCGGTACAGGTGTAATCAAGATTACCGCCAGAAACATCGAATATATAGGAAACAATGCGAACCCTAATGGTCCTATTGTGCCGAGTTGATACTGATAAAATTCTCAATGTGCTTCATCATAGCACGGATAATGCACTGTAACTGATTAGCGGATAGCGTGCGGTCGTCAAAATAAGCGCGTAGGAAAATGTAACCCGATCCTATTCATATAGTCTAATGATGCATGGATAACACACCAGAAAAGAGACCATAGAAAAGCTGAGACACCCATGGTTTCAGAACACAAAACATTAAATAGACTGATAGGAATTACCTCAGTATTGCGCGCATAACGCCAAGCAGTCCCAAACGAAATGAATTACGATGACTGGGACGTGATTTTCTTTGTGATTCGATAAAATGGCTGACATGTTTAGAATTAGGTCCACGATAAGCATAGCTTTAAGCTCTTTGGCCAATTCGCCAACTCATTATCTATTCAGAGACAGCCTGTGTCAAAACTATTACTTGCCAACTTTAGATCGTTTGATCGCATACATCATTGAAAATAAAGCGTGAATAGATATATTTACTGGCAATAAGATCTTAGGTGTTTAAGCACACAAATATGAAATGATGGATGCTTTGCTATTATTTCCTTCATGAGCAAATTTTACAGTACATACTGCATAGACAATCTATATGTGCTTCAAATGCGCACGTGTTAAATCATTTTGTTCTGCCTAAAATGCTTTGATGAACAGTGCAAATGATCGTGCGTTTGCGCAAACCAGACTTGCTCAATAAATAACAAGAAATAATACAAAAGCCGCTTTATAGCATTATGTAAATGTGATGAGCACGCCAGCTCGGGAATTGTATGTATTTCGAATATTTTCCAATTTACTTCTGTCTGACAATTGGTCAAGCTGCATTTGATGATCGAGTAGTGATATTCGTGTGTTGGAGTAATATGTATGTCTGTAGATGTATAGGTATATCAATTAATCCTATCTGTGTCATGACCAATTGAAATAGCTTTATCCCGCATAGTGTAACCTGCCCTAGACATATCATAGTTATCTATCTCACTTATTGTATCAACATCATACATATACCATTAGCTGTCAACCACTCATAACGTTACTTTACTTGTAATCATTATCAACATTGTAATAATGGTAATTAATTTGTAGTGTACCTGCACTCGTGGAATACTCTTCCCTTATATAATACCATATATTATTATGTATGTGATTTGAACCAAGATTTTTACACAGTGTGCTAAATTGTTTAACCAAACATTTCTGTGACTCGACTCCTTCACAAAAACAGAAATCCGCTCCAGCCGCATTTTGTGCGGAGTCGAGTTTGTAAACATTATCCCATGTGTCCTTTTTCCTTATCTTCCCTCCTTGGAAGGGAAGATGTTGCCCCAATTTTGTCCCTCGTGGATAGGGTCATGTGACCATCGCTCCTTTGTCTTTCGGAATTAGATTTCAACCACATCTCAGTTCCGAATCTCGTGCTATAAGTTTCTACCTTGCTCCTGCAAAACCGTTTTCATTCTCTATATCTCGTCAACACATCACGTTGCAACCGGGTTCCGCCATAACATTATTTGACCCTGATCAATCTACAATATGACATAAAAAACGGTGGAGTTATAACGCCATTGAAGGGTGCTATTTGTATACCTCCATGATCCGCTGGATTATGGCGGTATGCTGCACAGTAGTATAGTGGCGGTTCTGGCCCACCGCCCCTCATCTATACTATTCTCTTAATTACAGCTTGTACAAGATTTTTGCTCACCCTCTATACGGGCCCGACCTCTATACGGGTCCGACTTCGCCATGCTAGTGTGTCGGTAAACTAGTGTGTCCATAGGCCAATGTGTCTACACTGTTCGCGGCTATCCACCGCTTTGAATCAAATGGAGAGAGTGACACCTTGTTGACGTGCAGCCCATTTTTCTTATAAGAGCGCAAAAATTGCCTACACCACCCCGAGCCAAGACTACTCTACCATACAAGCAACAAAACAAAATAGAACACCTTCCACAACAATCCGAAAAATTCCACCTGACCAACAAAACACCAAATATATCCTACACCAGAAAGACAATATTGTGTTGGATTCTCTTTTTCTCCCCGAGCTAGCCGCCATACCACCCTGAGCCTACTATTGGCCTGAACAACACAACCAGCCAAAACCAATATATCCTACCTCAACTGTCCGGTAGTCCTAAAACTATTCCAGCAAAGTAATAAGGCCTAGAAACAAGTTTATACACCTGCACACAAACGGATTGCAAATAGTGGTGCAAATTTAGCCCAACCCCCAGGTGATGCAACCCCGGGGGGGGGGGGCACTTGGCCTTATTCTGGATAGGGGTGTGCCGCGGGACCTAAAAAACCCGTACCCGTCGTACAAGGTCAAAATGGCCAAAAAGCATACCCCGTCGTACAAGGTATTATGCGAATGTATAACCCGTCGTACACATTAAACCTGAAAAACATACCCCGTCGTACAATTATGAGGCCAAAAAAACCCGTCGTACAAGTCAAGAGGCCGAAAAAACATACCCCGTCGCGCGGCACATATGTACTACCTCTATACCATTAAGTGCCCCCCCCCCCGGGGATGCAACACCACACGCAAAATTCCACCAGCCAAAGCCAGTCAAGAGATATCCACGCTTGAAAACCATCATATGATCCAATAAGTCCCAATGTTGCGCAAAATAGGCTGCAAAGCCTCACAGCACGAGAAAGCTTTACCTTTTCAAGCGCACTGTAGCTGCGTCACACACAACCATTTCTTTAGAATTGAACAATGCAATTGTTATGCAAGTATTTTTCTATTTAATTTATTGATCGGATAAGATTGGAAACTTGCACACATTGGCGTTAATGGCCGCGGTGGCCTCGCCTCGCTCGTTTGTGGGTGGCTGTGACTATTCTAGAATGTCGCAAATAGGGTGCCTCCCCTACATTTTTAAAAAAACATGTTGTCTTCAATTAAACAAATAGGAGCCGCTTCTTGGAATGAACTTTTTCAAATAACGATATTTGTTCTATTCACCAAGCGTGTAACTACATATCCTGTTCAGCGTAGTCGATGAGACTGAATATTAGAAGGAGTGCTATACAGGTGAAATGATTCGGTTATTTGAGCAATCATCTCCTATATTTGAGTTATTTGAATAGAGCAAGTTGTTATAAACCTGCAAAATGCAGCAGAATTACGCCGTTTGATATTGCCGGGTCACTCAATTGTAAGAACAGCGACTATACATCCATGCATCTGTAATGAAAAACTCGTACTCATCTTTCAACTCACAAATCTTGGCTAGTTCCACTCTCGGCATGTGGGTGTAAAACAATTGACATTTACCCCTCAAAGTTGGACACATGGTGCGTCGATTTGATATAGTTAAATAGCTAATGATGCAAAAACTAATGGATTTCTTTATTGACAAATCGATAAGTTTCCCGCAATATACAACGGCAGACAAAATAACAGCGTAAGTGTACGTACCAGTGAACAACTTGTACATGAATGTACACTTTCCAAAACAGGCCACTCGTCGTCCATGACGGGACATAAGGCACAACATAAGCTGGACAATAATTAAAATCGAGGTTTTAAGCTCTGATGCAACATTATCATAGCACAGCTCATGATATATATTTGCACAGAACGGGTGCGCTATTAAACTGGAAAGAAAGAACGGGGTTTAAAACGACATCTAAGGGGGTGGTCATTAGAAACGAAAAAACCCGCAAAGTAGTATAGAGACTGGGGGTACGAGCGCAGTTTCAAAATGGACGCACATGAGCAAGCGAACCGCTCGCACCTCCCCCCTATACCATATGTTGTCAACCAGCCCGTCTAGCCCCATATGGTCCAGGGACACTAAAGAGGGCGACAGCAATGTCAACAATCTACACCAGGACCCTGAGGAATAACCTCCTCTAAACGACTCACGCGCTCCAAAAGGTCCTTATAGGAGCGCACTTTTACTCCAGAGCAACCCGACTTTCGGCTTCCTTTTTTTCTGCCAACCCAAAACAAGCCTTCTTCTAGATTCTCCAACAAACAAACCCCAACAGCCAAAACCAGCCAAACCAACCAAACCAGCCAAACAAGCCAAACCAGCCAAAACAGACAAAACCAGCCCAGACAGACAAAACCAGCCATCCCAGCCCAAACAGACAAAACCAGCCAAACAAGCCATCCCAGCCCAAACAGAAAAAAAAGCCAAACAAGCCAACCCAGCTAAACAAACCAAAATGCGCCCCAGAGCCAAAACAACCGACAACCAAGACCATGCACCAACAACACCCTCCACTCGGTCGACCTATTTCTTTTTCGGACACTTCCTTGTTCTGCATGGTCCATACCAAACCAACACCAAGGTCTAACAGATGGGTTGGTTCTAGCACCAGCACCAGTTTGCAAGCACCGCACACCGTTTTACCTGCACAAACCCGGTCCACCCAGTCCAAACCCACACCCACCCACCCAGTCTTCCAAATCCAAACCATTCAGCTGACCGGCCCCCAATTTGGGACCCTTTCCACATGGAATTGACAGGGGGGCACACAATATAGAGGGGAAAATCTTGGTTTGTATAGATGGAACTCGAATGAAAAAATGGAGAGCTGTGCTTCTTTCCATACTACCACTTCCGGAGGGCTATCCAGAGTGCCCCGAGAAGAACGTGTGGTTTGGAGGAGCTGGAAACAGGAGCTTCCTCTGTAGTGGAGGAGCCGAAGGTGTTGGGGTGGTGGCAGACAATAAAGACCGCCTAGGGCTGGAAACAAACGTGTGGCGAGTCGGGGGGGCTCCAAGCTTGGGCCGGCTGTATGCCCCCAAGTGGGCAGATAAAGGGCTGGACACTGGTCCTTGCCTCGGTGGTGGTTTTGGCTCTTGTATTCTGTACTAGGGCTGGCGCTGGGACGACCTCATAGGCCCTGCTTCAAACCTGGCCAGTGTGGCGAGTCTGTCTTTGTGAGCCGACACTCTTCTCAATGGGGTTGTCCGCGCGGCTCGCAAGGATCCAAGCTTGCACTGCAAGGAATATTGCTGTGTGTCTGCCTCAAAGGTTTTCCCAGACCACGACAAGTTGGCGCTGCTGCGCAGGGCAGGCATTCCTTTTCCAGGAAGAAGGTGTAGCAAACTGGCAGAGTCCTTTTCGCAATGGACCGGGCTTTTTTTGATCTTTCCTGGCGGCGACTCTGGCGGCAAGGTCCTCGATCTCCTCCCTCCTCTCTTCCCGGAGGACTACCAGTCTGCGTTGGTCGCTTGGAGGCTGCGAGGATGGTTTTGCCGTCTTTGGTGTAGCAGCGCAGTGGGGCGAGCTCGACATTCTCGTCGTCGGAGGGAGAGATGTCTACCCGGAAGATCGGCCAGTTGCAGAAACCAAAGTCCCCTGCGGCCCAAAGGATTGCTTTCTCCCAGGGAGTGTCAGAGTCGACGTTGGCCTTTGTCGGCTGGACCTGGATGCCAGAGATTCTGCCTGTGGCTCGATGGGCATACCAAGCCACACAGATTGTCCCCATTTCTCAGTCGGCAAGGACGAGGCAGCGGTCAAGAGATTTTGCAAGGGCGTTCCACTGGCTGACTGGGGGCTGGACCACAAAGAGCCGCTTCACCTGGGGTGAGGCAAGTTCGAGCGTGTCTTCGAGGAGCTCGCTGACGGTGGCTGCAGAGAGGGCTGATCCGCTGCAAGCGTACAACAAGACCTCGATCATTGAGCAGCCCCAGGCTTGGACTTCTGGGTGGGGGAAGGTTTTGCCAAGATGCTTATTTGGGCAGTCGACATAGTTGGCTAAGTGGCCCCCAACCCTCTCCCAGACCTCTCCCGCCTCGAAATTGGAGACGACTTTGTTGTAGACTTTGGTGCGTATGGTGTAGCCTCGTCCACTGGTTTGGATCCAGCTGCAGACGTGTTTCCCGATGGAGACAGTGTTGTCAAGGATGGTGGGCTGGTCGCTGGACATGACCGAGGAGATGTCTTCCTGCTCTACAAAGCCTTGCCCGCGGAGGTGGGAGAAACAGGGCTTCCCTGTCGAGCACGCCGAAGAAGTCTCTGGTGTAGTCAATTGAGTAGATATCCATGGACAAGGAGTTGGCGCTGGAAGGCTGGAAGGCGCTCCTGGAGGGTTTCCATTGGGACCTCGGAGACTGCTATCTTGGGGACGAATACCGCTGATGGCTTTTCTCCCGGGTAGAGCCTTTCCCAAGCTTGTTTGGACTTGGTGTTGGTGTCTTTCTCAATCCTCGCGAGAGTCTTGCGGACAACGCCGCTGCCGGAGAGGCAAACGGTGTGCTGCAGGGTGGTGTGTAGAAAAGGCATATCCTCGCCGATGGTTTCTCTGGCAGCCAGGGCAATCTTGGAGATGACTTTCTTGGCTGCCCCGTTTTCCCCGGTTGTGCAGAGGACCTTGCTCCGGAAGGAAACATGGTCGCAGGAGCACAGATAGCCAAAGACATAGAGATCGTCTACGAACGGCTGGAGGCCAGAAAGTGGTTGGAGGTAGGTTTTGCCCAGGTTGCCTTTGAGGTAGTCGACTTCGGCTATGTCGGGGACCAGATTGCTGTCGTAAGTGTTTTTGAGGAGGAGATGGCCGGAAACGGCTTTTCTAGCCCAGAGGCCCATGTCTTGGAGCGATATGGTGGTTGCTATGGGCGCTGCATTGTCGGATGGCATAGTGTATACTCTTTGGGCTACATTAGTTCCATTGCTTGTTCTCTGGCTACCGGTATAGGAGAGAGAGGGTTTGCGCAGGTTCTGGCGGATTGGTCGACCGAATGGAGGGTATTGTTGATGCATGGTCATGGTTGTCGAATGTTTTGGCTCTGGTGCGTGTTTTGGCTTGTTTGGCTGGGTTGGCTTGTTTGGCTTGTTTTGTCTGTTTGGGCTGGGATGGCTGGTTTTGTCTGTTTGGGCTGGTTTTGTCTGTTTTGGCTGGTTTGGCTTGTTTGGCTGGTTTGGTTGGTTTGGCTGGTTTTGGCTGTTGGGGTTTGTTTGTTGGAGAATCTCAGGAGGAAGGCTTGTTTTGGGTTGGCAGAAAAAAAGGTAGCCAAAAGTTGGGTTGCTCTGGAGTAAAAGTGCGCTCCTCTAATATCTTTAGCTAAGCCTTTACAGCTGGAACAAGGCAACGTTATTAACTTTTATACAGCCGCTCCAAACAGAAGGGCGACTTGTACTGTTGTATCACTCCTTATTGAACTTGATAAATAGACTTATGTATACAAAGACAGTATGAAACAACAACCAACGACTGCACCGTTAAATCGGGAGCTGCCTCCATGTGGTCTAGGGCACTCCTATCGGTTGAATGAGATCAGTCTTAAGAAGCAATATCTTGAGAAAGAAATTGCAAAAATATGCTGTTATGTACAAAAAATATAGGTGTGCAGTAAACTCAGTGGACGCTGTAGAAACTGCTTTAGTTACTGTGGGTATGTGTCTTTGCGCAAGTAGTACTCAAATGGGGGGTTTAATAATTGGCTGGGCTTGGAACAGGAGCATCTCGGTCCTTGGTTGGGAAGACCGAGTGGTACCACAGAGAGACCGACCGGGGCTTTCTACTGTTGGAAGCTCTTCACGATGAGATTGATAACCGCTTGTCCTGATCCCCACTTTATCGAGAAGAACAACGCTAAGGTTGCCCAGTTTATACAGGACCTCGACTGCTTGAAAAATGGAACTTACAGCAACGGTCGCAGATATTTCTCACCCGATGACCTCTATGGTGACTAACTACTGGTGTGACCCTAGACCATATGGGGCTGGAAGGGCTGGTTGACAACATATGGTATAGGTGGGAGGTGCGAGCGGTTCGCTGGCTCATGTGCGTCCATTTTTAAACTGCGCTAGTACCCCCAGTCTCTATACTACTCGCATGATATGGTGTCTCGAAAATGGTCTCAAGTGTTGGTAGAAGAGTCGTGTACACTCGATGAACTGTGGAGGTGGCTCATCACGGCGCCATTCATCTTTAACGGTTGATTATTTATGACAAAAAAATGGAGCAATCTACATAGTAAATGGCGTGTGTGTCAGCAGATGGTAACTTGCGTTAATTTATTTATCAACGTATGTCACCATATTCATCATTTCGTAGGATTCACCTTACTTATGCAATTACTATATCACCAACACGGTGAGGACGAAATGGTATGTTGATTCCAGCGATAGCAATATATTCAGATAATGGGCAGTGGACAAGTGTTCCATAATTAAGCCTGCTATGAAACAAAGCAGTTTCACAAAGAATTAAGTCGAGTAGACTATTATTGAGGCGCAATGGTGATGCAGCTACCCGCATAGCATACATTAGTCGTGGATCGCATCCTGATAACTTATTGCGTTTGGAACAGGGGTTCAAATTATGGCTCTATCGCAGTTATCAAAATTGAATCATTGTCAATCCGTGAAGTTATTCTCATTCTGTGAGTGTGTGTTGCCCGAATAGCAAAGCTATTGCGATGCTTGTTTGAAGAAATTCGATGGAAAGCAGCAGTTGATATTTTTCATCACAATATTTTCAATTAGCAACTTCAAAGGCAAAATAATCCGGGAACCTATTTATCGAGAATTGTGTGACTTCGGTCTCATTGGCATAAGTGTTGTCGTCTTTTGGTCCCTCCAAAAACGTTAATCGATAACATGATGAAACAACCTTCATACAGCATAAAGATTTGAGTTATCGGTGGCCTCGACTTCATTTGAGAAGGATGATTCTGCGCACTGGGCTAGGTTGATTTTGACCTGCGGAATAAAAAGCACACGGCTTAGTTGGCATGGAGGAGAGAATAGGACGCTGTATGTAAGCTAGATTGAAGCACTGTATGCTGGCACGCAGGCTACTAAAACCGCGATGATTGCATTCGGCAATTTTGTCTTAATGGCCATTCAGTTCTGCATTGTGGCCGGGAAAAATTCTTGCAAGGGAAGCTTCTAATGGAGACAGTCTATAAAAGACTAAGCCCATAATAACACACAATTATTTGCAATAGGTGAATACGCCGCGGTAATAGACAAAAAGATACGAATTTGGAGGGTAACTGTATCATAAGCATAAGGATAAGTAGTATAGGGAGTGGCGGTTCTGGCGCACCGACCTATACTACTACACTGTCTGTGAGCGTGATATCAACAATCTACACCAGGACCCTGCGGAATAAGCTCTGCCCTGAAAGAACAGATTACTGCATCAATGAAAGTCCTCCCAGATACTGTTATTCCATGGGACCAGTCACCGTCTAAAGAGTTAAGAAGGGTGGGAGTGTTTGCTGAGAGGTCCAAGCGTCTGCACAACGATATTTTCGATCTGACCGGCAAGATGACAGACTGCGCGAACACCAAGAAAGCTCAGAACGCTCAGATCAGGGAACTGCAGGCCCTGTTGGCTCCCCCGTCGGCCAAGAAAGAGACCTACACTGAGAAAACCCTCCGCGTCCAAAAGGAACTAGAAATAAAATCTGGTGTGAAACCAGTCCGCGCTAGAAACACAAAATGCCCTCCTCGAGCAGCTAGCCACCTAGAAGGGGGAGGTCACTGAAGAGCTCAAAAAAGGGCTGGATGCTGATGTCCCCATTAACAAAGTCCCCCTCCCAGACGACGTCCCCTTCCGCGAAGTGTACACCACTGTCATTGCCTCCTGCAGAGAGCAAAAAAGCATCAAACTGATTTACACCACCTGGACCCTCAAGGAAGAGGACGTCGGAAAATCAGAGTGCAGGGCCATAGCAATCCTTAGAGCCCTAGGAAAGGGTCAGTTCATTCTACACCAGAAAATCATCAAGAAGACTCCTGAGGACAATGGGGATGATAAGAAGGATACATGGTACCTAGTTGATAACCTAACGCCACTGCAAACCACGCAAAAGAAAATTGCACAGTTCAACCAGCTTGAGAGACCGGGTAGGCTGATCGGGATATACAACAAGTTCGTCAAAGTAGCCTACCCAGACCGCGCAATCATCTGTGCCTTCAACAAGCTGGAAAAGGGAGACCTGAAGGCGCTGATGCCGATGCACCAGTCTGGTAGGACTAGCAGTATAGTGCCAGCACCCAGGCAATACGGTGGTAGGACCAAGCAGTATAGTGCCAGCACCACCCGGCAAACTGGTGCCAGTGATAGAACCAACCCAGCTGTTAGACCTTGGTGTTGGTATCGTACAGACCATGCAGAAGAAGAAACTGCCCAAAAAAGGACCCCTGCGTGGAATCTCTACTGGAGACGAGATCCGAAAAAAGTATGGCATAGGCACTACCTGGCTGTACAAGATATGGGGGAGTGGGGGCTGGAGGTTCCCCATGGGGGCAAGCCAGAGGTGTCCGATGTGGATATGGTGCAAAAGAGAAAAAGCTGGAGGAGTCCACAAGGCTGGTTGAGGGGCGAGTCACCTCTCGTGGGCTAGAGGAGGATCCTGGGGTTGGGGCTGATGGTAGGCCCAGTCTATACGATTTTTTGTATACTCTGCAGCGGGTGGAAGGATAACATAGGGTTGTGTATGGGTTGTGGGGTACAACAGGGCTCACCACAGGATTGTTTACCACATGGACAAAAACCATTCTGCTAGGAACTCACCGGCTGAGGGCCCTGAGCCTTAAAATGTCATAAAGGGCAAAGTCCACTTGCTCTGTTACTTTTTGTGTATCATGAACACCCCTTTTAGTGACATGGAATTGTATAGTATCCATGACTCACAATATACGAGCACGTGACACCCAAAACGTTCATGTTACAATTCACGGTACTGCCTTACCCACGATCTAAGGTTGCACTCAAAGCACTTGAAAAGCGTAATGAATATGACCGTACATACAAGGAGATATTGGCTAGATTAAGGGCTAGGGTGGCACGCAGAGCAGCCCCAGTCCAAGAGAGAGCCATGCAGACCAGTCCCTGCCCTGCACGTCCCCTCAACCCAGTCCCAAGTCTCCCCACCGCGTCTTAAAGAGACTGTTCAGCCCCATATTTGGAACGAGGTTGCCTAGCAAGCTGCTTGGCAAACGCAATGGAATTTGAGCCAGTCACAACTCGTTGACATAAATGACCCATACTGCCTTCTATATTCCCTTGAAGCGGCTCTTCACTCGGTTGACAAAGAGCTGCAGCGACCATCAAAATATATATTAAGTGGCTTTTGGATCTGCTGCAAGGTAAAGGCGTAGAATATCCAACATCAATACCCCATATTGAGAAGGTAGAAAAACATGCTAACCTAGCCGTGAACCTCTTTGGCTGGGATGGAAAGGCCACCATCATTCACCGTATCAGCATACAGCCTGGTAGACGTATAAACCTCATGCTGGTTGAGGAGGACGGCAAGTTTCATTTCACGCAGATCAAAGACCTGAACCGCTTGCTTGTATGCCCAGAGTAAGCACTAGCACGCAAGTTCTTCTGTGAGCTATGTCTGCATGGATATACCACACAGGGTCTGCTCCTGGAGCACAAACCTGAGTGCATGGGTATCGGGCAAACTCCTGTGCGAGTGGGTATGCTTGAGGAAGGGAAGAACATAGTCAGTGAAGCTTCCGGGTTCTGTGCTTGATCCTAGTAAAAGCAACATGCAGAGAACGCAGGAACACCAAGGATGCGGCTACAGCTATGTGGTTGTTCGGTGTGATGGTAAGACCGAACCTCCTGTGGTTTACATAGGAAGCAATGCTGTGGAGAAATTCTTAAGGCTCTGCAGCAGGAGAAACAAAAGATCAAAGCAGTTCTGTCCATGCCTGTCCCTATGCGGATGACTCAGTAGGATAGAAGGGCACATAAGGCTGCATCCCACTGTTATGTGTGCAAGAAAAAACAGGGCTGTGATTCTGTCTGCGATCACTGCTATATAACAGGCATGTATAGAGGGCCAGCCCATAACTTGTGTAACCTGAGTCCCAAGACAACACCCATTCCTGTGGTGTTCCATAACCTCCAGGGCTATGACTCCCATCTCTTGATGCAGGGTATAAGCAAAGTGGAGGGGAACATCAACTGTATCCCCACCAACATGGAGAAATATATTTCCCTGACACTTAGTTGCGCTTCATTGACAGTGCGCAGTTCCTCCTGGCCTTGCTTGATAAGCTGGTGTCTGCTAACAACCCAGATGCCTGTGCTGTGATGGCGGAATATGAGCCAGACCAGATGAAGCGGCGGTTGCTGTTGCGTAAGGGAGTCTTCTCCTATGAGTTCATGGACAGCTGGGATAAGTTTGATTCCCTTCTGCCGCCAATCCAGGAGTTCTACAGCAAGCTCTCTGGGGAGGGTATATCTGCTGTAGACTATGCCCATGCACAAAAGGTCTGTAGCGTGTTCGGGTTTAAGAACATGGGTGACTACCATGACCTCTATCTGCAGACAGATGTACTGCTCTTGGCAGATGTGTTTGAGGTGTTCCGCAAGACCTGTCTTAAGCAGTACGGGTTGGATCCGCCCCACTACCATACCAGCCCCGGTTTGTCATGGGATACTTTGCTTAAGAGCACAGGCGTGGAACTCGAAATACACACCGACTATAAAAAGCACCTGTTCATTGAGAAAGGTCTATGCGGTGGTATAAGAATGGTGTTGCGCTGCCACGCTAAGTTCAATAACCCGCTAGTGGATGACTTTGACCAGGATAAACAAAGGAGCTACATCGAGTATTTTGATGCTAACAACTTGTATGAGTGGGCTATTAATCAGCCTTTGCCAACTGCGAGTATTGAGTGGGTGGCTCGGCGGGGGATCTACAGATACAGGACCACCCAGATGATGCCGAGACTGGATACATACTTGAGGTTGACTTGGAGTATCGTACTGCACTTCATAACGAGCACAACGACTACCCGCTGGCTCAAGTTGGGTGGCACCGTGGGCGAGGTTGAAAAGCTGGTGCCAAACCTGCAGAATAAGTATGTGGTGCACTACAGGAACCTCAAGCTGTATCTGTCTTTGGGGATGGGACTTACCAAGATCCATCGAGCGCTGGTCTTTAACCAGAGTCCCTGGATGAAGCCTTACATTCAGATGAATACTGATCTGCGTAAGGTGGCTACCAGCGACTTTGAGAAGGACCTGTATAAGTTGATGATTAACTCTGTGTTTGGTAAGATCATGGAGAATCTCCGGAGGCGAGTTGACGTTAAGATTGTGCGCTCTACAGAAGAAGAAAGAATGCGTAGGCTTATCGCCAGTCCCGCCTACTTGCGTCATCAGGTGTTTGATGATGACTTGGCTGCTCTGCACATGCATAAGACTCACCTGGTACTGAACCGCCCGGTGTATTTGGGCATGTGCGTTCTAGATCTTTCAAAGCACTTGATGTATGACTTCTATTTTTATACCATGAATCCCAGATACGGCAAGAACCTTGTCCTGTTGTACACAGACACGGATACTCTGCTAATGGAGATACGCACGCCTGACGTGTATGCTGAAATGAAGGAAGATGCCCATCTCTTTGACACAAGTAACTATCATCCCTCCAAAAGCCTGTACAGCAATGGTAACAAGAAGGTTCTGTGGAAGATGAAGGATGAGTGCGCTGCGGTGCCCATCAAGGAAATTGTTGGTCTGTGCCCTAAGATGTACTCCATCTTGATGTCAAGCCGGGATGAGATAAAAAAAAAAAGGTTTGAAAAAGGTGGTGGTAAAGAAGCATCTGCGACACGCTCAGTACTTGGAGTCACTGTTCGGTCAAAAGCAGTTTCGCCACGGAATGATCATGCTCAGGAATGACTGTCATAAAATATACGTGCTTCACGTCAACAAGGTGTCTCGCTCCCCTTTTGACTCAAAGCGGTGGATAGCTCCGGGTGGTGTAGACACTCTGGCCTATGTGCACGCGTCGATCTGTTGAACAGATAAGGGCGAAGGAATAGATGAGCCCCGATGAACAAGTGGCCGAACTGCGGGTAGATGTGGATTATTTAATGGAGGAGAAGGTGGACCTTGAGATGGAGCGTGTGAGTCGTTTAGAACAGCTTATTCCGCAGGGTCCTGGTGTAGATTGTTGACATTACGCTCACAGACAGTGTAGTAGTATAGGTAGGTGCGTCAGAACCGCCACTCCCTATACTACTGCATAACCATTAGCTGTTCTGGTAAATACATTGGATACCATTGTCATTATATACCGTAAAGTAGACAATATTGCAGAATTTAAGTGAATATTGCTTTATATCATAGGCAACTTTCACATTGCTTACTCCCCAATTCTACCCTGCAAGTCACGTTATATTTTACCAATATAGATACTTGACACAGCAAAAGTATTGCATTACAATCAAACCAACAAACGTTGCGTACAGGATCGTTCTGCTGCTACTGTTTGCCGCCCATAAATATAAGCGACATGTTGACAGGTGACGTTATCGATGACCATACAAGTCCCGGAAATGGCATAACCCTTTCAGACTTAAGTAACCAACATGTTTATCTAAACCATGCATGCAACATTGCATGAGGTGTCATCGTTAATCATTGAGTGCTGGATAAAAAGCAAACAATCCAACAAACTGATGCGAATGGATATCAAATTCATTAGTGCTTGTCGTCTCTCTTTCCTCTATCATCACACAGCACTGATTGTCTACACCACTGGTCCTATATTGCACCAGGTGAATACATTGTATACAGGGTCATTCATGCGGTAAGTCGTGCGATGGGTGGGTTTGAGTATTCCGTATATGAAGCACAATGTATATCAATAATTGGTTATGCTTGATAATTAAACACGATAGGACTGTTTTAATCCCTCTGGACATCATTTACTCACAATATGCATTACTTTGCACGCACGGGGTGCGTCGTTTGTTGGCAGTCCATGTGCTATCATATATAACCAGCAACCATAGATATACATATTAGTGTAATTTGTATTTTTAACGGCTAAGTGGCACGTCCCTCGCTTTAGCAGATCCTATATATTTTGCATTCGTAGATGAGTAGTTTCCTACTTTTGGAGATAATGTGGCAATGTAATAAGCATGGTCATTGTCGGCATTATTCTGAGTATTAGACCATGCCTTGCCACAAAATCAGGCTTCTTCCGATAACACCAAAGCAACAATTGCTTATATTAAAACAATGTCGTTGGTTATGGATGAGGCAATTTCATTGATCACACAAACACTCTCATTGACGGAGTCTCGTCCACATATCTATTTCAATGCATTGTTATGGGATGAATAACTGTCTGTTGATAAAACGTCTACACCTTTCTGGTATACAAGCTACAGACATACGCGGACAAGTTGCATTTGATGTCACATAACTCGCATTGAGCCACTCGGTTATCTAAATCAAATAAACATGAAATTCTACCAAGAAAAAGCCTCAATGACCGATTTCCAACAACCTTTAGGAATACACACACACACACACACACACACACACACACACACACACACACACACACACACACACACACACACACACACACACACACACACACACACACACACACACACATATATATATATATATATATATATATATATATATATATATATATATATATATATATATATATACATATATACTTAAAGCATATATGTTTAATATATACACATATATATGTATATATATACATACCTATATACAATAATATATACATAGGCGCATATAAATATATATATATATATATATATATTATATATATGTATATAAATATATATATATATGTTTATATATATATGTATACATATATCTATATATATATATATATATATATACATATATATATGTGGATATATATATATATATATATATATATATATATATATATATATATATATATATAGGTATATATATGTGCATACAAATCGGCATATTTATGTGTATATATCACGTATATCACGTATATATATATATATATATATATATATATATATATATTATATATATATATATATATATATGTTTATGAATATATATATATATATATATTTATATATATATATATATATATATATATATATATAGATATATATATATATATATATATATATATATATATATATATATATATATATATATATATATATATATATATACATAGGCATATTTATTTATAAACATTAAGATCCCACTCAGGTATATATATATATATTTTATATATATATATTTATGTACATATATATATATATATATATATTAAAAAAGTATGCATAATAATAATCGTAGATATATACCGTGCATATCTATATGTAGATATCTGACCGTATATATAAATATAGATATATATATATATATATATATATATATATATATATATATATATATATATATATATATATATATATATATATATATGTAAATACATATATACATATATAAATATGTTTTTATATACGCATATCTATATATCTACAGACACATATATAAAAGTATACGTATTATATGCCTGTATATATACGTTAACATATATATACATTATATTTATATATATATGTGTGTGTATATATACATATTTATATATATATAATAAATATATTTATATATATAATGTATTTATGAGTAATTCTGTATATATATATATATATATATATATATATATATATATATATATATATATATATATATGTGCGTGTGTTATATATGCGTATATACCCAATATATGAGTATATGTATGTATATATAGATATATATATATACGATTATATATCTTTGTATATCAATAAATATATATATATATACCAGGTTTACATACCTATATTTATATACGTATGTAAATCTTTATACATTTCGAGGCATATATAAATATATATATATATATATATTATATACATATATATATGTATATGTTTGTGTGTATATATTTATGTCTATATATGTTTACATTTATGTATGCATATATATATATATATATATATATATGAATCTATATCTACATACCTTTATGGATACATATATAAGCAAATATTTATATAGATGTTTATATATCATGATTATATATATACGTATATACACAAGCATGTTCATATATATATAAATAAATATATATATATATTTATATATATGTATATGTTTGTGTGTATAGATTTATGTATATACATGTTTACATTTATATATGCAAATATATATATGAATATATATCTACATAACTTTATGGATACATATATATGCAAATATTTAAAGAGATGTTTTATATATAATGATTATATATATACGTTTATACACAAGCATGTTCATATGTACATATACATGTATATGCACATGTTTATGTGTGTATATATTTCTCTTTATATATTTATATTAGTACATATTCGCACACATATATATACATATATATATCTGTACATACATATGTTACATATATATACAGATATATATATATATATATATATATATATATATATATATATATATATATATATATATATATATTATTAATATATTATGTTATACACATATATGGGTTCATGTATATTTAATGCGTATATATATGTATATATATTTCGTACATATATATTTAGGTGCACATATATCTATATAATTAGGTGTATATATATCATGTATATATATATATATATATATTTATTTGTATTTATGATATTTTGTGCGTTTCTGTTGAAATGTGTATGTGTGTGTGTATGTCTGTGTGTGTGTAGAAGTGAGACTTTGTGACTCACAAATTATCACAATGACTAGCTCTTAGAAATTTCATGTGGTAAAATTTATGCAACTCATATATATACACACACACATACATAATATATACGTATATACATATACGTATATATATATATATATATAGATATATATATATATATATATATATATATATATATATATATATATATTCTATATATATAAATATATATATACATATGCATATATATATACACGTATATTTATATATATATATATATATATATATATATATATATATATATATATATATATATATATATATATATATATATATATATATATATATATATATATATATATATATATATATATATATATATATATATATGTACATTTATATCTCTTTGCATGTCTCCGTTATACGGATAACTGCGTCCTTTATCAGTAGCTCATAGACGATTGCTTTATAGCGTGTGTCTTTATCAACTTACACAGCGTATGCTTAGCGCAGGCATTTGTGTTTCGTTAAGCGCTGCTTCATCTGAAGGTTTACCCTCAATAATGCTATGTGGGTGTTACATTCACGTCGAATATATCCGACAACAAATGCAGGTCATGCTCTTTATTTCCTGCCACCTCCAACATAAGAGCTCGTAGGATATCATACGCTGTGATGGGTCCTATTTGCATCGAACACGGAGTGCTTCCAGCGCTTAGATAACGCTGTTATGGCAGCGGCGGCCGGTATTATTGCCGTTTGGCACTGATGGACTGCTATAAAGGCTAGGTTAGTGGCCCTGAATATTGAAGAAGTCGACTGAAAGATGGCTGTGGTACGCTCAGTCAGCTGCAGTTGAGTTCGATATCAATGTTTTTTTTTGTACATATGCTAACTAGCTTGAGCAAATGTTGTGTGCCATGATGTGTTGCAATGAAACTGATACATGGCTATGGTTACAGGCGAATATGTCTTACTAATGAATGATTCAAACAGATGCATGGATCTGGCAAGTGCGTTGCAAGAATGGCTCCGGCTGGGACATTTCCTTATCGGTTTGGTTGCTTTCATAGGCATTATCTTGTTCTGTTTATGTAATGTTATTCCATTACTGATCTACTTGTCGAACCTGACAAACGAAGAAGAATTAAGTCCTAACGTGGTTTGAGAAATGTGTTGTCGGCGTCCATGTAGGGACCGGAACCTACCGAGGAATATATCCTAATTTGATTTGCCTTGACTTAATGTTTCGGATCATGCAGTCAGTGTGTTCATGATTTATTGCTTGATACAATGCCAGCATTCACGAGAACTTTCTACAATTATGATACGCCACTGACACTGTAGCGCAGTCATTTGGTACCGTACCCATCCCGGAAATCTCATATTATTATTTCTTTACAAATCATGCGAGCCGTATCTATCAATCATTTTACTGTCAGTTAGACTAATATGTACAAAATCTGTGCCATTATGCTAATCTCATCTGAAGGTGACATGGCCGCGCGTTGAACTTTGAACGAAATAATTGAGGCTTCGATCAATTGACCGTCCGATCCAGCAAATGAAAGCAATATTGCTTCTCTCTTAAAATGTAAGGAATTTTGGGTTCCCGGTCAACCTACATTAGCCATCATTCGTTATGGTACAACATTCAAGCACATAAATGACATTCAAGATTTCCGCCGAACAATTAATACTTGACCTCGACTAGGGAATATTTTTAATATATATCTTGGACATTTTAGATGTATTGGAGCTTTTCATAGGGTATGATAAGTTGAAATAGAGGTACGTAAAACCCAACCTCTTACATCATAATGAGTCGTTTAATAGGTCAAATACCTCGAGTGTAGATTGAAAACGCTTTTAGTAATTCAAACTGAACAATACGTACAGATGGATACAGATAGGATGAGTCACGTCACTGCGTATAATGTTGTAATCCAAATGCTGCATCTCATTAACGAGTTCAAAACGTTTAATGCAATATTTGCCATAATAAATCATTTACTAGGGCAAAACTGCAGCAGGAGGTTAAATTTATAGTACTAGTACTTTCACAAATGTGACTCGAATATTTATGGTGTTTTCTTATTGCTTAAGTTCCTGTGCATAAGATTCATCAAACGTTTAAAGAGACGTTCATTCAGGCCAGCTCGGTGATGGTCCAATGGTGCTCTGCGTGGTTGGGGAAGGGGGCGGTGTTACGAGCCTAAAAGGATGACGATATTTAATCACAGTACCAATAGAGTATTTTAAAACACAATTCGGCTACAACATTACTAATTTGACATTAGACAACGACTCATGGCACTGTCCAGCAAGCCTGCGTTGACTTCCATTGCTTGTAAGCTGTAACAGAGCGTAGCAACTCAATGCAACTCAAGTTTGTGCTCATAGTTCACGATTGAGTAACTGCAAAACAAAACTCAACACAAATAACATATGATTAAACGACTGCTTTTATAAGTTGTTCGTCTTTTGCAAAATATCACCCCAATATCGCTGTTGCGGCAGGGCCAAGTTTATGTGAGCCTCAAATGTTTGGATAGGCACTTCTGATAGTATTTGTGCATCGCATATGTGCTGGCAAGTAACGAAAGCCATTTGTCCATTGACGGATACAGTTGAAGAATTTCTGGTATATTAACCCTTGAGTTGATATAGAGGTTGCTTGAATGGCTACATTAACCACAACTCATGTCAACATAAAGCAAATATTCTATCAACATGTCTCAGCTGTAAATGCATCTTGCCTATTATCGTGCTGCCCAACATTGTCACATATTGAAGATGGTTCTTTCTTTTTTGGACAGAGATGGCTCATAACTTACAGGAAATCGTTCGTCAGTAGGCATTTCATATAGTCAGTCTACAACACGAAAGGAATCTAATAAGCCAAAGCTGGCTATTAGATAACAAACTGTTGCTCATTTCGACTTACGTAGTGTCAACTCCGCCTTACAATTACAGGCATTTATCATTTACATCAATGTATTAACAAAACGAAAACCAACACCGCTACTACTACTACTACTTCTACTACTACTGCTACTACTACTACTTTTACTACTACTTCTACAACTATTACTACAACTACTACTATTGATGCTATTAATAATGATAATTCAGAACACTTGATAAAGCGCCGATATCTGAATAATTCATTCCAGGAAGCTGACTGAGAAATCACTTCCTGTTTGCTAGTATATCCAACACAAGTTCATAGGTGAGTTTTCTGTAGTGATTTGAAGCTGGTGATAGATGTGGCAATCCTTATGTTTAAAGAAAGCTTGTTCCATTGTGTCGGGGCTCATTGACGTCCACCAATTGTTTGTCGACTTAAGGGGCATTCTGTTAAAAGACCTTAGTTTGCAGAAAGATGTGGGTGAGTAGGAAAGTAGCCGCATAGATGTTGAGCCAGGTATTCAAAAGTCAGGCCAAGGAGACATTTGCATGTGCAGATAAGGATCTGACATTATATACGCTTGGCAATATGATGCTAATGGAGACTCTCGCGAATGCACGTGCATCCATTACAGGCCTTGTTTGGGATGTGATGTAGGCGGTTTATTGGTGTCGCTTGGCAGCCTGCACAACATACTACAGGCATGATCTAATCAGGATGTGACAAAGGATGAAATCATCGTTTCAGCCGATGTTCTATCCATATATCTCTTTATACAAATATAATGATTATAATGGTAGTGGTAGCTTATATCAGGCACCAGGACCATAGCACATAAGACATGCATACAAGATCGTAGGGTATAAAATACGATACCAATATTTCCAAATGACACCTGAACTAGCTTCTTATGTTTCAAATGACTCCATTTAGTGTATCATGCCAATCGATGTTACTATATTATGTAATGCACTTGGGTGCATCGAATGTGTTAGGTTGGTCATTCTAGCGTCCATTATATCGCTTATTGCGACAGGGTCATGCGATGCTGATAAGAACCGCTTAAATGATGCAGACATAAGTGCACCCATACGTCATGTTGGGTTTCGTTACGACGCCGCCCTGAGCTACTGCTGTCTTTTCTCCATCATGGCCACTCTTTAACTAGAAATTTTATTTTATTTACTGTAAGGTGAATATTGTGCAAAACATTTATTGATTGCTTTTCCGGGATTGTTTCTCAAAAGCCACTTAACAAACTGTGTTGCATATGGCGCTAATTAATCTCAAAATTTTGTGATCAGCACCAAAGAGGAAGATAATTAAAAATAAGATATCTTACAGGGAGGCTACCTCGTAAGTTACTGCTTATGCTCATTCATACTACTTGTGAAAAGTGGATTATCGTTAGCCAAACGTGCAATGAACTTGTTTGCATATAGTGGCAATGCAATAATCAATGCCAGATTGATGATAAGTTATTATGTATGGTAAAGCTACTGTGTGTGTAATAGTTTCGCGTCTAAGGTAAAGCATGACAAACGCGCCAAGGGTGGGTCGATACACTAGTTAATCAGCTGTAGTTTGTTTTTACAAATCGCGGTCGCACTATGTTGTGCTGTCTAAATCCTGGGATGTCTATAGTGAAGTTACCCGGTATGAGGATACATGCACGGACAATAATGAACGCGCAATTCTCGGAAGCCTCAGACCCTTCATCAAATGCGTGGATCAGTTGAATAGGAGCATTTACGACACAACAATCATGGCGTACCATCAAGCTAAATATCGCTTTTACACAAATGTAAAAATCAACCTACGAGGAAACGCCGCGAAATACTAGACCTACACTGATGTCTAGTGGGATGTGTGGTAGCCATTATCTTTCTCTCCCTAAAATAGAAACATACGCCAGTCAATTATATGTCCAAGCTTTCATATCAACATGGACCACATGTTGTAAGCGGCGTTATTTTACTTGTAATGACTTGAGTTGGTTGTATCAATTCCTGTAAATGTCTCAATAAACGCGATTGTATGTTTTCCACACCACACAACCATACATTGCTAACAATAACCTGGTAGCATGTTGAATCTAGCAATTGTTCTGACAACAGCATGGTATCCTTTGTGTGGAATTCACAGGATCCGTTTGATGTGTAAGCCACATGATGCAATGCAACAGTGGTACAATCAGCCATTGCGACGATGCTCAAGGGACATTTAGCGTTAATCAAATGCAGGTTACTGCATTGGGTTTGATCCATGATAAGAAAACTTTCTAAACGTGGTACATATGAGGTGAAAGCGCATCCTATGGACCAGTGCGAGAACTCTATGGTACATAACAAGAGCGAAGACCACTACGACAACCAGAAGATTATCAAGAACAATGAGTCGGAACCCCTTACAGATGTGCATGCGTTAAATAGATCAGCTAGTTGCCAGAAGTGCCAGATTTGATTTCCAGCTCTTACCGAATAGTAGTGGGGAAATTTGTTTTTGCTGCTTCTGTTTGGTGTTTTTTGTCTCGATTGCGTCACGTTTAACAATTAAATCTTGGCTAGACATCATGGTACATTACCGATTTTAGCCAATCATGACGTCTAATGACTTAGTAAAGGTAGCGATGAGCAGATAAGCCAGTAAAACCTGGCTCATGCGGTATTGACGAGCACTTACCTATTAACTTGCTTCTGCTATGTAATGATGGTCCTCACGGTGTGACAACATTTAATATATTTATTAGTATTGATGCAATTGGCTCAGGTCTTCAAAGGCCGTATTATCTGGACTTGGAAATGGTAGCATTGTGTATAACAACTTCCACCCTCCTCCACCTCGTGTACAACAGGTCTTGTTAATTGACTTCATTCACATGTCTCTAATTACATTGCAGGAACATGATAATATTACTTATCTTTACGATAATGTATCTATACCCGAGGACGATATAAATTTAGTAAAAACAATGCAGTTTGTAAATGTTATTATCATTGATGTAAGACCACCTGAAAACTGACATTCTATCAATTATACTACACATTGCTCATTAGCTATGTTTCCCCTCATGGAGCAGGATACAATGAGCTGGATTCCATCAGGACCTTTGTTGCCTCTATCTGGTTAAGTGTGGTCACTCAAC
This sequence comes from Urechis unicinctus, assembly GCA_034190875.2. Classification (NCBI taxonomy): domain Eukaryota; kingdom Metazoa; phylum Annelida; class Polychaeta; order Xenopneusta; family Urechidae; genus Urechis; species Urechis unicinctus. The sequence goes on from CM067342.1 coordinate 54,337,277, forward strand.
GTTTTATTGCATCTGATTGTAAGCAATATAAGGTTCGACAACTTATGAGGCGAGTTGTAGTGATGTGGATGTAACTGCTAATGATGCTGATGATGCTACACAAAGCATAATGTATGGATTGGGTAATAAAAGGCTTGCAATATTATGACGCCATTGAATGGGCGTCTAGACGCTCAACGATTGAACTAGAGCAGTCACGCCACAACACTGACTGCGTTCATAGCTTCTCGCATCACGCCAACGCTATTTATAATGTAATTTCATGTCATCATTCATTGTATTGTTAAATCACGCAGCCACACTGGCATTCAAAACCATCCACTACAATAGGGGCTGCAGTCATTCCTGCAGATGGGGGATGAGGTTTGATCAATGTACCCTATAAATTTGCCAAATTGATTGATTGCAGCACTAATTATGCGTTCACAACATTTTCTCGAAGGTACTGTCGTTTGTTGCCAGGTTTCGAGCTCCATTAAATACAGAGCAAGGGGAATATCCCATCAACTGGTCGAATATTAAGCCCAAAATATTTTGTATGATGTGATCCTAACACGTTAATGATTATCATCCATAAAATCATTCAATTCAGCCGAATAATTCTACAGTGACATTGCGCCTAGATTCTTTATATTTCTTCAATTCCTAACAATGGGCGTGTTACTATGTTAGTTCGTTGCTAAGTTAATTATGCCAGAATAAATCTTCCACAAAACATTCCACCATGAAGATCTCTAACCGTAATGTATCAGAATCGATAATTAACTAACATTGCGGATGACAACCGCATGGCGGGCAACGTAGAGAGTTGAGTTGTGCAATTTAAGCTAAGCATCGGACTTACCTGGTTGATTACTCAGCTGTAATTTAAAGAGGAAGTAGAGGCCAGTGCTAAGTAACCTGAGTCTATGGCAGTATCTTATTCCTGTATCGACATGTGCGCTCATATCTAAAATAATGTACGCAGACTTCGCGCGTCGAGAAGCAACTTCGCATTTAACTGTCACTTCATTAGATTCCTATGAGTATCTAACTATGTTAGCTTCGTGCGGAGAGGGAGTATTGTTTTTCCCTGGAGCACGTCTTTGCGTTCATGATTCTTGCCCGCCTGCATTCAGTGACATTATTCCGCTTAATCTATGACGCATGTTGATTCTAGGAATCTCATTGACTGCTTAAATGCCGACGTATGAATAGCTAAGTGTATTTTCGGTTCATTGTTCGACCATAGGTCAGTCAGTAGTCGAGACGATGAATACAAAATATGCTAAAACCACGTTATGAGGACATATTTTCTTCTAAGATCCACGCAGTCGATCGTGTGGACACAGCGATCGAATAAATGTAGTACGGACTTCCCGCTGATGGACATTGTGCCCATGATATCCTGCTGTCTAAACGTACAGACACATGGCGCGGTCGGTAGAATTCCGCGAGCCTTAATAGTTATGTATTGTTAGCTACGACGCTGTTAATGCCGAACGGAGCTAGATCTGTGTGTCATGCAGACTAAATATTAACTCGTGTGACCAATAAACATGAGACATAACTACAGCCTGTCATTCTAACTCATCCGGCCATGCCTCAGATTGACATTGATTGTTTTGCTGGTCCATATAAATCTACACAATCAAATCACACGACGACAGCAATGGCTGATACGTTAAGTATCATTCTTCTAGAATGAGGCCTCAAAACCTCCTACCACAATAAGCAATGAGTATCAAGGCGTATTTGCTTCTGTAAAATGTGTGACAGTATTAGAGAGGTGCTGTTTGAGTGGCTTGTCCTGGATGTCAAACACTCCACCCTGAGCTTTTACAGCTGCGTCAACAGCGGTAGATCCGCTCACTGTGCTGTACAACGGCAACTGGGCATCTATCGAACTACAGCGCAGAAAGCGATTTGAAATGATGCATTATTTGATGCACGGTAATTAAATGCGATGTTATTGCTTCAAATAGCAATAACTAAAATTTCCTATGCATAGCAAAATATAAACCTAAACAATTATTGTTTAACTTTTGCGATACCTAATGGGCCACCATGAGCGAGAGGTGTGGAATTTGCATAAAGCTGCCAAGTAATTAACACCTGACTAGTCCTTTCACTTAGGCAGACATGAAGGTATCACGTACGAGAAGAATGGTTATTCCGTTGTAAATTTCTGGGACCTAAGCTATAAGTCAAACGATTAAACGTAACATTTGCACATCCTTCTGTTTTTACGATTTTTCTGCGTTAGCAATGAATCATAATCAAATCAAAACAGCATGTTTTATGGTCATTTCTAATTTTATAGGTAGGGAACGGAACTAGCTTTCAGTTGCGGAGCGCTGGAGGATGTTTCCAATCAGATTTAGAACACGACAGATGGAGTAGGAGTTCTGCTGATGCTTGCTGACATCACTTTTAGGCATCGTATTACTCAGTTACTTCTAAGCTAATGCTGTAAAGTATATGCAATGATAAGGCAATGTGTGTAAGTTATGATAGATGGTTATGCGAATATTTCCTATGCGTGAATATGAGAAAAAACGATATATGTTCTGAAGGTCGAGGCAAAGATATAAAACATGCATGCTACTTCTTTTAAGTTTAAATTCAAAAAGAAACCAGGGATATTGTAGATGACATTATTTACCAACCCATTACATGGAACACATCAACTAGATATTTCATTTATATGCAAAACAGGTCGCCAAAGAGTCTCCGTTGCAATGTACACACATGTATAGTCCTGCATGTTATTTATAACCGAGCTGTCGAGCGCGTGCCGATATATAGTCGCTTCATTACACTTGTTCGCAGTAGAATAACTGATGAAATCGTAATACTAATTACATCAATTTGACATTTCATGATATTATCAAAGCATTCAATTCCGGAAAAAACCCCAAGCATATGCTAAAGTTGGATGTTGTATTGGTTGTGAGCTTGCACCGCATCGGTACTATTGAGGTTGATGGAATACGTCAACAAGGGATATTTTAATGAGGTAGCTCACATTGTAATTGTACGGTTTTATGTAAGTCAGCTCTTACATCCCTTACATTTGTGCTTTCACAAATACAGATAAAATCATCGTTATATATTTGGTCTAAACTTTCAAACAGACAATACGAAATAAGCGAGGGCAGCACTAACGGCGGGTTGTTTTTTAAGATCGAACCTTTTTCCGAAGCTCATTAGGACGTTATGCTGTTCAAAATAGGTCTTGACGGCGTCTAGTTTTGTTGTTGTTGCAAGAATAACAAATTGGGCATTTGGTCATTTTTCCAAAGCTCTCTGTGAACTTGCCAGTCAAAGCACAACCATGGTCTCGGTCGGCAGGCATCCACACAAGTTTTTGTTTTTTTCAAGAGAGACAAGGAGCTCGCGCAAATGCAGGCGAATCAGCACGCCGCTTTCTACCAGGAAGTAGAGAAGAACAAGATGGGCCCAATTCTGTTCTGCCAAGTGTCATCCCAGCCATCAAAATACTACAGGATGGACGCCATGTGCTATCTCTGTACTTGGGCAAAGCCTGTATGGCGGGTTTGTGGCAGGCCACCTGTGATAGTGACACACCACATCAGATGTATACACTCTTCATGGCCTTGCATAGAAGTGAAAAATCAGTTTTTCACATCCAAGCAGACACCGTCTACCGGCATACAGTCAAAACTGTTCCATAATCTATTGTGTCCGTGTTCAACACGTCGGCTAGGCAGTAGGCAGGAGTTGAATGCCAGTTGTTCTTTTCGCGTGTTGCAACGCTAGCTTCCGATGAAGGTTCTAGAGCCCCATTTGTTATCTTTGGAACATCAAACAGGTGCCTCCAATGCCTATTGGTTCTACAGCGGGCAGAAAAGCGTTTAGGTTCTATTGAGCTTCGGATAAAGCAAAATATCGCTTGTACCTGTTTACCCATACATCACTCAACTATCTTCTGATTCTATTAAGGTGGAATCGAGTTGAATATAAAGTTCACACATTAATGTGTCATAAGTACAGCCGTATCCACACAAGAATCTGAATCCCTTCTGTCGTCATCACTGCGGAACAATGTATAGGACCATCGACAGGGTATTGATTCCATGAACGTCAAGACTTACTTAGCTGTTGTGCTAATGGAGACTGCTAACGCGCGAATGTCACCTGTGTGTGCGTCGCACTACAGGTTGATCTATCACCTACGACACCCTATGAATGCGCTCTATCTTAATTTACCTACCTTGCTCTAAAATGCGAATGCGGACATACATAGAGCCATATCAGTCATAGTGTACGAGATATGTGGATAATTAGCTCAGTTAAACAGTGCATGCCGAAAGGCCGGCTAACTGCGCTGCATAATCTTATCCTCGAGCGCCAATCACTTCCGTCATTAATTGTACGTTTACGCAAATAGCAGGTAACGTACATTTCCCTTCCGAGAAGATACATATGTGACCATATGTTTTTTAAATGGTGCATGCTCTTACATAATTGTAAATATACACGCGTCATTATTTTCGTTACCTCATAGGGTTCGATGACTTCTTTTACCTTGGGTACTGTGCACGAAAACTCCAAACATCTCATAATGATTAGAAAACATGCGGCCCTTATTACATATCTCATAAATTACTTACCACAAAGTGGCCCATTGCTCGTAAATAGAACGGGACGCAGGATGGTCTAATTACATATCTTAAAAGATAATTATTTCATCGCTGAAAAATTAGGATGCAGAATTGCCGAGTTACAAAACTGGGTATAATATGTAAAATACAGATGTCTCACGTGATGAAAGAATCGTGCATCGGATTTCATTAATACAGACGTATGTGCTGTCTCATTATATTAATTATCCCCTCTTCCAGCACGTATTAATGTTTGTCGAGAGGAGACAAATTTGTCTCAGGTTATTCTCTATGTGCATATTTATATATTCGATGAATTTGTTTATATGTGTCTTAAGTTTATTTCTGACTCGCTTAAACATAAACATACGCAAATATATTTTATCGCAAGGACAGCGGAGTGTTGTGTTGCCATATATATAAATATATGCAAATATATATATTTATATATATAAATACATATGTATAAATATAAATATATAAATATATATATATAATTATATATAAATATTCAATATACAAATATGCATATATATATATAGAGATATATATAATTTACATAATTAATTATACATAATTATATCTATATATATATATATATATGCATATATATATGCATATATATATATATATATATATATATAATTATATATATATGCATATATATATCATATATGCATATTATTTATTTATTTTTATATTTTTATATATTTATATATATATATATATATATATAATATATATATCCTATATATATATATATATATATCATAATATATATATATATATCTATATGTATGTATGTATATTTATATATATATATATATATATTTATATATATATGTATATATATATATATATATATATATCTATCTATATATCTATATATATATATATATCTATATATATATATATATATATATATATATCTATATATATATATTATATATATAAGCATGGCTTACGTCATACTTCTCTCAACCGCTTACAACGGGTCAACGATTCAACCCGACATCTCCGTCTCCAGACTAACTAGCTTTGTCCCCGAGATATTAAGAAAGAGTGCCACAAATATTTCGAAATAGAAATTCATGAAGTCACGAATATTTTACTACAAGTACTGCAATCCCTCAGTTCCCACCAACATCAACAATAACAGAGGCGGCGTAATCCCCCCTCGTTATCATCCATAATAACTAACGCTCACGTGACAATAAACCATGTGATACTGCACAGTGATTCAAAGAGGTATATCGTTGTGAAATTGTAACAGCCTGCCTTCACCAAAGCAATCACGCAATGATCACTTGCATCCTTATAAATGCCGAAATACGTGCACAATACTGAACAATATAAGATTGCGGAAATATTTTAGGAATTTTAACAAAACGATTCACCCTCACTCAATAAGATACATACACCGCAGGTTCATTCCATGCATTACAACTTCCGTAAACTATAAGACATTAAGTATTGTGATTAATATGTTATATTATAAGTGGTCCATGTCGCAGCATTGCGAAATTGCTCAAAGGATGGCCCAATGCTTAGACTCGTTCCTTATTTGCCGAACACGGTGTCAAACTTGCAATTGTTATTTATATCAACGGTTAATGTAACTCCTTACATTTAACGCGAAAATCCAATGTCGAATGATAGAGTGTCTCCAATAGAATGAACACTTTATTCATTTATGATGGATCACCTGTCTGGGAAAAGTTAGGGACTAAAGTTCACTCGCAGGTTATCGCTAGAGCCAACAACCATTCGCTATTGTGTAACGTTGACAAAGTGCAGCTTCATTGTTTTATTTTCATGGGCAAACATAATGAGCAGTTAACAATAATTGATCACTAAGAAGCTATGTTCGTGAATTGCCGGTATTAATCAAACTTATGACCTAGCTTATTGTCGGATTTTGTCCACATTGTATCATTAAGACGCCGTGATCAATACACGGCATAATAGCATAGATGACTTGAAATGGTAAACGGTCTCCCTTTGCCCCCCAGCAAATCAGTATTGAATACTGACGAAAAAATGCTTCGTAAATCAGGTCAAATTTACAAGCTCAAAGCAGCCCTCTATTCCCATTTATTAGGCTCACAACAACCCTATCACACTAATTCAGTCTCAACAAAACTCTGTTGCTGTGCTTCATCTCACACAGCGCTGTCGCGCGAGGTTTGGAGGCTCAATGCAAGCCCCGCCTCTAAATCACCACACTGAACACAGCGCTGGCGTTCTAGCTGATCAGGCCGAGCACAACACTAGTGCTGAAATGCAATACCATCGTCGTCCATTCATTCCATTCACGCGTATTGGTATTCCCATAGGACACGTGCGGTTCACCACCATAGCTAAACTAAACGTTATGCGCTTGTTGATCTGACATGGTAGATCATTTATTATTTATAGTCCATCTATTGTCTTAGTCTTGCTGGCAATCTCCTCTTACTTACGTAAAAATTCGTCCAGGTGATGACATCAGCCCCTGGTGACGAGGCGCTGCAGATAATAACGGCAAACGCTCGTCGCCATGATGCTTTAACAGATTATATAATGATGATCGGCCAGAGTTGATCGGCCTGAGTTGACATGACATCAGCCATCATAATGTCATCATGTGCCTAACGGAATTACATACATGCTGGAGCAAGCGGTTTTCTTGGGAAGAATTAACGCCAAATGTAGCAAATATCATTGCACAGCGAATATTGAGTCCAACATCCAAGTAGACCTCTTAAGACGCGTGGGATAGGATGGGCCAAGACTGCACAAACTATCTACAGAAACGAAGAGGCCAGTTGTATGCAGCAGATAAAGCATTTGCGTTGGCAATTACACTACCTGTTTAAACGCTGCACGGCGACACACGTATCTGTGAACTGATCAATTGTCATTACCGAGAGTAGGCAGACCCTACATTTGTTAACGCCCTTTTATACCTGGCATATACAGCGCTCAGAATCTAGCGTTGAAATCACCAGCCAGCTCCGACTCGTCAGACCCCCTGCCGTAGAAGTGCATGTTCTAGATCTACCGCGAAAATAGTAGCCATTGTCAATAATATGCACTAGTTATGTACGGTTTGTTCAACTGCACTTATATGACATCTACTTAGCACCTAAACACGAGCAAAGAACGGATAAACACGAGCAAAGAAAGGGGTTGCCTAGTCAAAATGACCATGTTTGTAATTTTAATTTGCTTGGAGGTCCTGAATTTGTTCCTACGACCAAAGACTAGAAAGGGAAACAATTTAACTTGGAAAATGTCACGTCCACACAGTTCTCTTAAGGAGCAGTTGACATTTTCAACTGGGAACTTCGTGAGATAAGCTGCATGCGAACTTATTATACCGGCGCTAGATATCTATCGTTGCACTTAGCCGAACCATTTACGTAGCAATAATCCAGGACTTATGCGATGCATTGCAGATAGTCAGTGCACAAAGCGTATTGTCGACAGTTTTGGTACCAATATAGCAGGTCCAGACTGTTTATTGAACACGGCTTTTGATAGTGCAAGGTAAGTCTAACTTGTGCATTCAAACGCTCCATTGATAAGATACATTACTGCCCCCCATGTTATACTAAGTATATGTACAGCTGAGAGAAGTCGAAGGCCCTCATTGACAATAAGTGCAGCCGACATGAATTTACTCTCCACCCATTCGACCGAATACATAACCTAGGAAGGCTTATTCATTAAAGCAACAGGCTCATATGAGCATGTGGATCTGCAAATTAGTTTTAATAAAGACAACTTTCGATTTCCCAAAGCAACTATACGAATGTATATACCTTTATACATGCGACTAAATGTACACTTTTGGTAACGATTTACATAGCTATATATATGGATATATATATATATATATATATATATATATATATATATATATATATATATATATATATATATATATATATATATATATATATCTATATATATATATATATATATATATATATATATATATATATATATATATATATATATATATATATATATATATATATATATCTATATATGCATGTATACATACATAAATATATTTATATATATATATAAATATATATATATATATATAGTTACATATATATGTATACTAAATGTATATATATATAATACATATATATGTATATGCAAATATTTAAATATATATATTTTTTAAGATATTTATATATATATATATATATTGTATATATATATAATATATATATATATTTATAAATGTAGACATGCATATGAATACATATATTATATTGCATGTATACATACATATATATATATATATATACAAATATAAATGTATATATTTACATATATATTTATATACGTATGAATACATATGCATTAATACATATATATGTATATGCATATATGTATACATATATACATATATATATGCATCTATATGTATATATATTTGTATATATATAAATATATATACATATATATTTTATATTTATATATATATGTATAAATGTATATATTATATATCATTTATGCATATATATATATATATATATATATATATATATATACACTATATGTGTGTGTGTTATATATATATATGATACTGCAGCTAAGCCATATATATATTGCACCCACTATTTACGTGTTATTAATGCATATGAACGCCAATATGCATATCTTTCATGTATGCTTCCATAAATATATTGTCCAGCGACATGAATAATATCACATATCAGTTTATATATATTCATTGTACTTCGGATGTGGCATAATCCAATCCAATCCATTCCGTGACCTACCGCACCATTCATATTTTGAGCAAATTCCTGTGGTTTATACTGGATGATCAGCTCAAATATCATTCGCTTCGGTCTGTGTATAACTCAAAATGGTATGCCAGAGATTGTAGTTGGAGCTGCATGCATGGCTAAGATAAACAAGTTGGTACTGAAAGGGTAACCTTTTTTCATTCTCTATTTCGGGCGAGGTGGTTTTGTAGCCATCGGTAACATCCGGAGACGTTCTTAAGCTTAAAATACCTAGCCACGATTAATTAAATATAAACGCTAGACTTAGTTGTCCTTTTTCCCCGTACAAGCTGCCAAATGACTAAATGGCATTGCCGTTTTCACGAATACCTACGTGATTTCTCGCTAAACTATGTTAGGATCCGATATTATTCCGTTATTGTAAGAACTTATGTGGTTTTTCTTTATTTAGCACCGAATAGAACTTGATTTCGACCACATTATTAAAATCAAAACGACAATCACGTCCATTCCCTTGGATCTGAAGTGGTGATATCTATATATAATCACTATATATATATATTATATATATATATATATATATATATATAAGTTAATGTATACAAATTTATATATGTATAAATATATATGTATATCTAATGAATATATGTATCATAATACATAGATATGAAAATATATATATTTGCATATTAACATATATATATATATATATATACATACATATACGTACACATATTATATATGTATATATATACATATTTATATGTATATATATGCATATATATGATATATATATATATATATATATATATATATATATATATATATATATATATATATATATTTATATATAATTATATGTATACATATATATATATATATATATATATAATACATAGATATATATATATATTTGCATATTAACATATATATGTACCTATATACATACCTGTATATATATATATATATATATATATATATATATAGAGGGATATATATATATATATATATATATATATATATATATATATATATGTACACACATATATATATATATATATCTAGATATATATATATATATATTATATATATATTCTATATGTTTTTATCTATATATAAATTTATATCTCTATATATCTCTATATATATCTATATATTTTCTATATATATGCATATATCTATATCTTTATATATATATGTACATATGTATGTTGTTTAAATATTTGTATATATGTGTATATATATTTAAACATATTCATTTTAGATCCCTTCCACGATTAGTACCGTCGGTCCTCTGATAATTATACCGCACTTTAGTCATCGATAACTGTATGTACTGTAGAAACGTTAAACAAGGCCGTCATGAACGACTTTGTCATCCAGTTAGTAAATTGGCAGCAACCCTTGGGTTGTTGAAAACTTGTAAAATACCTTCCATCTATGCGCATAGACAAAGACCTATTCACTACCGCACTGATACGGCTTGAACATATGGATCTGCTATGTTGTTTGAATTGGACACATGTCGATTCCTCATTCATTCTTTAGACTGAACGTTACAGCTTTGGCGAGAACGATGTACAATTGTACGATCTTTGGCGAGTTCCTGTCGTCACATTCATGTCATACACTAACATTGTATATCATATACAAAGAATACCGACTGGGTTAGATAATTCTCGTTCCTACATCGCAGTCGTCCTCCTATCAATATTTGTCGATTCAAGCAGAGACAACACATTTTAGTTGGGTAAAGTTAGCCAAAAAGATTGCATTATGTGTTTTATTTTACTTCACCAGGTTCAGGGATATGGCAGCATGGCTATGTTTGGGTGTCATATCTTAAATGTAGCGTCATTCTCTCCTCTAAATATCAAACAGCATTTACGCGCTGCAAATGCAAGGGAAAAAGATGCTTTCATCTTATCATTAATTCTAGAATGTTCTATATTGTCGTCGCTTACAGTACGTAACAGCTGATTGGCGATATTTGTGTTGTCGGAAATGTCAACTCTAACATCTCGGACCGGAGTAGAAAGGTGCATCACCGCACGCCGACAACGCTAGAGCAATGCATCCGACGGACAAATGTACGTGCATTGCGTTCGCTGTGATTTTAACTTCTGAAAAAATATCATGGTTTTCTGGCTTTTTGATTCATTGGGACCAATGTTATGCGAAATCGGAGAAATAAAATTTAATAAAGTTATGGAAGCCCTCAATGCAGCGTGGACACATATCAGCTTTACAAGAAAGGGTTTAAGACCGGGGGGGGAGGGGGTGGGGAGGCAGGGCACTTAAGTGTATAGAGGTAGTATATATGTGCCGCGCGACGGGGTATGTTTTTTCGGCCTCTCGACTTGTACGACGGGTTTTATTGGGTCTCATACTTGTACGACGGGATATGTTTTTCAGCTTCAATCTGTACGACGGGATATGTTTTTCAGCTTCAATCTGTACGACGGGTTTTTTGGGGGCTTCGTATTGTACGACGGGGTATGTTTAACGCGTTGAATATACATATTTCCTATCGATGACAATTCAAATGCATAATAACTTGTGCGACGGGGTATGCTTTTTTTGCCATTTTCCCCTTGTACGACGGCTTATACATTCGCATAATACCTTGAACGACGGGGTATGCTTTTGGCCATTTTCGACCTTGTACGACGGGTACGGGTTTTGAAGGTCCCGCGGCACTCCCCTATCTAGAATAAGGCCAAGTGCCCCCAGCCGGGGGTTTAAGGCGGTTATATGCAATCCGGATTGAATCTGGCAGATAAAATTTCCAAAATAATTTAATCACTCAATAGTACTACCAGGAAACGAGATGTATTTGATCGTATTCCAGTATGTGAATGTGGAATGTGCGAGGAGGAGATGGTTGGTGGTATATCGGTCGATAGGGCGTAAATGAAGAAACAAGGGTTAATGAATGGACGTGCGTTATGTGTGTCACTTGCAGGATGTATGGAAAACTGCAATGATAGATAGGAAGCCTTACAGTAAGTGACAGCTGGCTGTGTTACCATCTTGTTTACCTTACCTTATATCTAAAGCATTCCCATTGTTATTGATATCAATAAACCAAACAAATCTCGCTACCATTTTTTCGTCGGTTATAACTGATTTCGGAAATGGCAATCTGTTACCGCTTAGTCAGGGTAACATTGAATATCAACAAACACTTTCAGCTGGGTCGCTGGCCCAGGCGTCAGACGTGTATACGTAACACTGTACAACGCACTGAAAATGGGTCAGATAAACTGGGTTACAATATAGTTAAACTGACAAGTAGCAACAACATAAGTCAGCTTGAAAGCTGCAGACACTAGCATTGAGATAAGCAACAGTATTGTACGAGCTGTCACGTACAATGATTATGCTATTCCTGGAGGCATTGTGACAAGGATCGCTACTTACCTAGTCCTTTCCAGTCAGTGGATGTTGTCAGGGAATAGAAATATGATATGACAGTAAGAATATATAAACCCCAATAGCAGCGATAGCCAGACCTAACTTGAAAACTCATAGTGCATCCAAAAGACGTTATGTGAAACGACTACTGGTGCTATTGTAATGATCCTAGTTGATTACACACGACCGATTATGCTGTGACTAGACAACTATTTTTGTGCATTCATATATATAGCGATGGCAAGAGTAACACATACCGGCAGCTTCAAAACTGTCGTCGGAATTTGTATAATTGAAATAAATAATTGAATGAAATATATCGGCAAACTACAAAAGAAAGATGCTCAGTATCGGTGCTATGTATCCAGTGATTTATCGCCCTTGGAGCTTAACGCCAGGGAACTAACGACGATGCTTACCAGGTACACATTTGCTTGAGAACTACAGGTACATTCATTCGAGAACAACAAGTACATTCATTCACATTTATTATATATATAGACACTCTCGCAGACGATAGCGTTGAAGGTAAATTATTGGCAAACATTCGATCTGGAAGTAATGTTGGCAAATTTTGTACCCTCCGCTTGCTTCTTGGTGTTATGGAAGATTGTGCTTCGGGGGATAAAATAAAGTCGTTTTTATATGTTGCAGGAGTATGCTTTACCACCTCCGTTAAATATATTGGTATTGTAGACAACTTGTCAAGTGTCATACAGATCGGCAAATGTAGAATGCCTAAAAAGAGGCAAATTTAGTTATTTGACAACGGCTCGCCTCCTCCAGGAACCGGTTAGGTCCATGGTTGCAGATTACAATAAATCATGACTAAAATATTTTCTCTTGAAAACATTCATGTTCCAGCCATAGTGTTTTAGGAGAAAAACTCGATGGGTCAATTGCAGGGCAAAATGTGAAATCGACCACGTGCAAGAGCTAGTGCAACCTTGTCTCATTCATCATGTGACAAAGTACCAAAAACAGAGCGAGCTACCACCCTATATCAACGTCTGGACTTTTCGTTTGGCGTTTTCGTCGTTTCATGTTTTTGCTGAAGAAACGACACTTACCAGGGCATAATGAAGACAAACCAGGTCATAGCCTGTTCGCATCTTATATAAGCGGCCAGGTAAAAATTCTGCAAATATATCTCTTTAGGCTTTTGGTGCATAACATTCGGGTTGTAAAAAGTGATTTGATAAAATAGCCTAGCTCATTACTATCATATCGTTTAATTACTTTATCGTTATATGGAGCCTGTATGTAATTTATTACTTTCTGCATTAAACATAGCAGTACTGCTGGAAGATATATCGGCAACGAGGAATGGGTAGACTTGTACCACCGGGTGATGTTAAATATAGCTCTCATTCTCACGATGTATGAGGTTTATTTTCCCCGTTGGACCCTTTTGATATAATGCCGGGCCATCTTGTTGTGTAAGTAATTTACTGGTATGGGTATATTGCATGCAACCACATAGCAATTAGCAATATATTATGCGGGGTATTGTTAAAGACAGGTGTGCGATACATCTATTATCGGAAATACTATTTCATGTTTTGGTTGTATCTTTCAGGCAGGAATGTAACAATCTTGCATTTAATGTGACATTAATGTCATTCAGTGGTGACTATAGAGTTGTGCAAGGGTATGATCACGCTAGTATAATGGTGTTTTCTATCTGATTTACCGGTGAGTTTTGTGATTTATCTGCGTCCTGTCTGCTAGTCTACAAACACGGACAGTATACCATTTGAGTTAAAGACGTCGTTTGAACTATTATTATAAAGCTGTTTGCTGAAAGCTATCATGGTGAACTACGGATACCATTCTGCATCTTGTCTTCAGCCAATCATATGAGCGTCCACTGTACATCATACCAATAATGTGAATAAAATGCTACGCGCGACCAAGTGAATGGGATGGACAATTGCATAAAGTAATGGAAGCTAACAAGAATCAAACTGACGAGACAAAGATGGCACATAGATTGTACTCTGCTATTCACGTGCGGGAACAGTGAATTGTCAGAAAATATACCCAATCTTTATGCCAGCTTAAAGTATATTTAAAGTATTATATGAGGATTGACATTTGACGAAACGTTATTCACCGATGTCAGTGAATGCCCTGTCCATATATAATATACTTGCCTATTGGTAACTAATTAAATGTATATAAGTTGTTTAAATATCGATGAGAATAGTGCATATCATGTGTCGAAGACCTCCATGGGCGTTGCCATCATTCTATATCATATTGCTGAGCGTTACTTATGCAGTATCATTGCAAATTTGTAGCACGAACCTGTATAGTTATTGCTGTTTACGCTCCGATTCAAGCGTTCCAGGACAGGAAGTTCAGTTTTTCCACATCAATGCACCTTAATGCTGGCCATTTCTTTACGATAGACCTTCCCCGACCAATGCTGGTTCGTCTGATCGTATCATATTCAACTCACTACAGCATATTTATCTAGTTGTACCAACCGGGTCTCGGAGCACTTGTTGTGCCTCAACTTACACACAAGTCGAGTGTATAAACAATAACTTTACAATAAACCGAACAAATAAGGGTGACACATTCCAGCCATGTGGTGCATAGCTTGTCAAAGGATCGCAGTAAAAATATCCTGAAAATACCCTCATTATTTGTTTTCAGGATATTCACCTAACTGAGAATCGCATGTAGCAATTGCAATATCGGAACAATGTGATAATCGACGCGATGTCGTTGAATATACCTCAAATAAGAAATAATAGCCTGACCTTTTCGCATCAAAGCAAAAACAATCGAAAATCTTAGATAGCCAGGACGGGACCATGATAATCGTTTCCGGAACAAGTCACTTCGCCCGTTTATTCTCAGTTATTGCTGACCTGTGTGTGTGCCATCGTTCAGTGCTCTTATGCAATTGGACCTATCACAGTGTACGATAGTTTACGAGATATACTGTTGAAGATGGAAGGCAATAACATTACGGTATATCTCTCTCGGCTGAAGTATTGGACGTGAGTTTAGCAATTGTATGACATATAGGTGGGTCAGCCTAGGGATAATGCAGCGCAGAGTAGCAACACAAATGCATGCATTAGACATTAACAGTGTTAGTCGATGAACACACGCGCCATTAATCAGCATATATGTCGATGAGTTTCAAAAATGATACTGACTTATTGCTGCACCCAGAAAAGACGTCTTCGAGGTGGTTTACAAACGGTTATTGTTCTATGATAAAAACCACGCCTGTTGTAACTGTTTACGCAACAACCGTGAGTAGCACACGCTGGCGAATCTCTCACAGCAAGTCCTGTGTTATGCTTCATCAGTATTGATGCTCTGTTTTGTTATGCCTTATAGGCTACTGATATTGCGCGCTAGTTTGCTTTGTCGTCAGCTGGCACCGTCGTTTATCAGCACACCAGGCTAATGACACTGATATTAGACAAACGATAATCATTCTAGCACAATACATAAGTGATCGTTATTGGACAGCTGTCTCTATATTTCTTAATACAGTTTATAGAGCGTTTTAGTCATTGAAATCTGTCAATAGATGCTCTTCGGGAGCCATCTCTCTGAACCCTTGTCAATATCGATATACACTCGAGTAGCTTCTATATACAATTTCAATCGCTCGCTTATGTTATACATACACAGATTTAAAGCGCAAGGTATTTGTGCAGCATTTATTTCCAATTCTGGTTTACATTATGTGAAACAAATGTGATATCAGGAGAACGTTGCAATTGATATATAATGATTCATACTTTGCGTTCTGGATCGGCTGCAGAAACCATAAGAGCATCACCTTGTGCGGCATCGACGTTAAGGAAGCGTTAACCTAAGTAAAACCCATTGTTATATGTGACTTTATGTATCGTATAAATGACCTAATGCCATTTGAATAGCGCGATCGCATGTGGCACCAGTCCTTGGATGGTGCTAGTATCAGTTTAAAGCAATCTGCAGCGCTATAGAATTTGCATAGCTTGCCTCTGTTGCCTCAAGCCGGCTTTGACAATGATCTTGTGCATACACAAACGTTGAAGCCTTTCGTCTTCACAAAAGTGCTTCTCATAGCCACACTTGTTTTCTATTTCGGACAAAGAGGTTATTATAGCAATATATTTTGTCACTGTCGCTATGTCTCTTGTATGTATGAAGGGTACTTTATTCGGACTTAGAAGCACGTGCCAAAATGCATTTATGATATTCGAAAGTTGCAGTATCATGAAAATATTTAGCCTTGTGATGTTGATGTTTCATGCTAGGCTTTCAATCATTTATGGTTGCTGGGTTGGAGAGCATGATTTGTTTAACACGAATTGAGTAAGCACGTCAACGTCATTGGCATCGTTACAAATGAGACACAAGGCCCTTGATGAGCGCTTTCTAAATGCAACCATGGTTTGCTCCAGCATGTAAAAGACCGATTAATATGGTCAAGGGTAATCAAGGTATGTGTTCAGAGCCATGAACATGCTTTACGGAATATTTAGATCGAGGTAATTGATCTCTTTGTGTAAAAGGCTCCAGTGAAATGCTAAAGACGGTGTGTGGTAAAAAAACTTTGAGTTGATACGTATTCCATTCACTAAATTGTACAATTAAAATGTTTCTAGAATTTGTCAATATTAAAAGCAAATATATTAATTAAGTAAGAGACAAATTGAAATATTATATTAGTTCGGGAAGATGCTTTCGCCAATAATATATATATATATATATATATATATATATATATATATATATATATATATATATATATATATATATATATATATATATATATATATATATATATATATATATATATATATATATATATATATATATATATATATATATATATATATATATATATATATATATATATATATATAAATTAAGTTTGCGGGTCTTTGAATCCACCTAAAAGCCAACCCAGCTACTTGCTGGAATCAGCCCAGCCCAATGCATCGAATCATCTTTCTCATGTCCAGTAGTCAACATCACTATCTACAATGACCAAGCATTGTGTTAGAAGACGTTGATTGTATCATGTTATCTGTAAACGCTGATGCCGGACCGAAATTCGACACCACATATACGAGTGAACAAAAAGCGCACAATGGGCATTCAATATATTGCCTATTTATTTTGCCGTCGTGGTTGTTTATTCAAATCGCTTAGGTGGCAAATATTAACTGCTGTTTTCAACTTCTTTAATTCGGAAACGCAGCAGATTTGCTATTTGCAAAACACGTGTTGAATAGGAGCACAGCCCCACGGATTCACCATGCGGGATGTGCACACGCCAGCACTGTTAATAAACCAACCTGACTATTTGTCAATCTGTAAGGCACGTAGCAAAGACCGGATAGCATTTAGACAATGTACCTTCTCTCTTTTGCATATATCTGTCATATCTAGAAATCGACGATGTCTCCCGCATATATTTACTAACCTATATCGGCAAGCATGACCACACGCTTTGATATAAGCGAACCGCAGCACGCTTAACTGGATTCATCTACATATTAGAGTCTGAATGGATAACAGAAAGGCAGCAATCTATTGGTATTTTAATGTGTTTTTAAGGGAGGTCTTCATCGCGTTGTATCTAAGATCATGAATGTATTTGCCTACTCTGCAGACGTATTATTTGGGTTGGGTTTCCTACCAGTTACCAAAATGTTGACAACTTGCACTCACCAACCCAGCGCATTATGTTCTTTTGATTGCGAATGGCACCCCAACCAAAAAGAACATATCTTCCCTGGTGTGTTGTCGATGCATGAACCCCCTCTCCCCCCCTTACCCCACCTTCTATCTTCAAAGTCCAATTACCTTAAACTTCCATCTGGCCAAGACCTCTCAAGTGTCAAGTACTGGGCATCACCCAAGACACTCCATAATAGTTATGACCTTGACATTTACGCGGCTCCCTAGCGGTGATTTCTTCATTGTCGACATCTCCTCTCGCACCTTAGATAATGTCAGCTACCTCCTTAGGTTGAGAATTAAATTTCACTCTCTTAAGTTCCTGCCTGTGCACTCTTCTTTGACTATCGTGTTAGTTAGCTAGCAATGAGAAATATAGTATTCAGTCAGATACTAAGGATGAACCGTTTTGGAATGCGGTGTATGATGTGCTGATGCTAATATGCAGCATTCCTTTTTCTCCAAATGTGGTAAAACTATAGACGGTATAAGACCGTTTTGAAGGTGTATTTGAGCATCTCAATATGAAGTCATTCATATTTCATCTCACCGCATTTACCATCAATCTCTGACAGTCAAATCACCACAATTACCACCCACAGTATGACGAATAAGATGACATCAAGTAATGGGTGAAGACACGATATCCCTTGCTATACTGCAATGTGCGAATGATAAACATGCACACCATTGAATACGCAAATTGCTATATGGTAATTGTATCGTGCAATATATGATGACCCATTGAAGATAAATACTGCCTGCATAATCCCCTGTGCATTTTATGAGGAAGACCCTCTATCAATAGGCTTTTATGACGCTATTGCTGATTTTAAGTCACGCTGTTCGTTTAACATATGCTATAACTATACCCTTATAAATCGTAGACAACTGCATATTGCCTCCTGCACTAGTAAAGGTGATATTTACGAGTTACTCGATTTTGCCAATATTTGGGACTAGATAGATGCAGCAGGAGAAAAAACGAGCGACATAATCACAGTCCTGACATACCCATCAGCCAATTATACCTATAACTGACGTTAATTGTGACGACCCCCATGGTAGCTACATTAAACATCATTCCGCAAACACTGATCACGTGCTTAACAATGAGGAAGAGGGATCAAAGCCTGTTGCCTCAATATCCATTGATAATCAATGCGTATAAATGTATGTAAACGGTGCGACAGAACTGGAGAGATGCTGGTTGATTTTCTTGTTATTGCTGTCGAACACCCTACCTGAACTTCTACAACGGTGTCAAACGCGATAGAACCCTTCTTAACTGTGAAGCAGAAACTGTGGTAAAAACCAACGTTAACTGACGAAGTAATCAATGCGCGGCATTTTATGCTATTTCTGCCCTTCGAATAGGAATGCCAGCAATACCTTGGGCATATCAAAATCTCATCATCACTTCAAGATGAAGACTCAAACAATTATTGTTTAACTAATGCGATATCTGATGACACACCATAAGTGTGGAGTGGACTATGATTGAAAGTGTAGCTTGCGAAATATAGCCAAGCAGTAAACATCTGGCTGGCCCTTTCACTTAGGCAGACATTACACAGCAAAATCGAAGAAGAGGTGCTATACCGAGTCTAGGTCAATGCAGGCACGTTAATTAGTCTTCCGGTTTTATATTGTTCGGAAATATGTTATTGGCCAAAAGATAAGACGGAACATTTGCAAATTCATAAGGTTTGGATTCATCAGCTTTAATTCAAAATCGAATCGCAGCAGCATGTTTTAAAGGTTTTTGGTCCTTTCTAATTATATTTGTAGTGAGTGAACTAGCTCTCATTAAAGAAACGTTGGAAGAAGTAAAATATGTAAATTATAACGTCAGATTATAAATATCTAAGAAGCGTTATGTTAATTAGGGTTTGCATTATCATTGGGCTTTGTACTTCAACGATATTGCTTCATTGTAAGAAAAGGAGTGATCAGTTTTAAAGATCAGCATATGTGAACATGCATGTCGGTAACCTATGAAAGATAGTTGATCGGAAAAGAAATATGTTCTGAAGAACGAGGCAGGTAGGTTTAAAACACACTCATCGATAAATAGGCATTTTCACGCAGTCATATGGAATTTATGTTTTTTTAAGCATTTTGTAGGCAACAACAGCTATTTCTTTTGCCGTTTTCGCTTCTTGGATGCAGCCAATCTAATTCCATTCAAGCATGCCTTTAATTTATATTAGTTGTGTTGTTGGTCTGTTCAAATCGACACCATCAATAACACGACGACTCCATGGTTGAGACATAAAACGTCGTTTATTTGTTTGCTGCAAAACTTGTCACGTGTCCAGATAAATATTTACTATGTATTGTGAGATGACGAAACAGTAGGCTATAATCGCAATAAATATTGCTGCATTCGTTGAATGTGTGACAGCAGTTCAGCGATGTCTCATGAATTTCTTGTAATGGCTGTCAAAAACCCCACTCTGGGCTTTTATGGCTGTGTCAAAAGCACAAGAAAAGTCATATATTATAAAGCGGGAACTTTACAATTATACTGTTGTAAATAATGCTAACGTCTGTTGATGAATGTTTTAATACCCTGTATTGTGAACTGTTGACACTCCTCATAGCAATGACGACAATGCTTTGAACTTATGTGACACTTAATTGCCTATGGATTCGAGTATTTGTTGCAAATTTCCGGGCAAAACACCTCAGTGTTGCACGAAGCATTAGCACATTCCAAAGTTCATTACGTTTGAAAATTATTTGCTATAAATATTACGCCCAATTATGCCTATGTCTTAAAACCATTGCTTATCAACTTCCCTTAAATATTCCGAGCAATCATCCATCGTGGACTCTCATTTGCACTTATATGACTCGAATAACGGGTTATAGTTGCTGTAACATGATTTCGAACTGCACATTATACCATTGCACTGGGACAAATATGTTATCGAACGAGTCGCCCATATCTTTGGATTTCCATAGCAAAAGTATTAGTGTTGAACGACAAATTTATGAATAATATTTAGATGACCATAAATAAGTCCTTTGGATCTGCAATATATCAAACGACACTGAGTCCGTGCCGTTAGAGATAGCACAACAAATCTATATAGTACAATTCAACTGTTTCCTTGTGTAAATAGACTAGACATGTATATGTATGTAACGATCCAAATAAAAAATAAGTCTTCAGAGGACAGTCAGAGCGCAAAACTGCGATGCAACGACACAATAGACGCTTCAATATGGGTTGATTGTAAAATCCCTTACAATCTATGACACTAAAATTAACGTATTGATTACCTTATTCCTTTTGAATGGGTTAAACCCAGGTGTTTTTATTTCTTTATCGGCGCATTAATTGATTTAGGGATTAATGATGTGCGGTAAAACCTGTTTAGGTTAACCTCAATTACTTTATAAAAGAACCCCTGTAACTATATCAATGTATACTATGAGAGTATTATTTTGAATACTCTTAAACCCCCACCAACGTAGGAATAGTATAATATTGTGAGCTTATGCGTTGATCAAATATGCTTTATCACAAAACTTTAGTCCTACACATAGCAATGGGAATTTTATCTTCCAACGTTGACCGCATACAATTGTGTAATAGACAAAAGTATTGCAGCACTACAGTCTTCTTGTCGGAATGACAAATGGCTAACGTAATACATTAACAGGATAGTGATTTCCAATAGTTGAGTTACAATCTCACTCGTTCGCACAGCCATGGACAAAAGGGCCATCTCTAACCTTATCTCTGTAAATATTTTAACATGATATCGTCCTATGTTGCTTCGGTTCGCTACACGAACTTATGACAGGTAATCACAAGATAATAAGATGGATGCTGCGGTTATGTCACCGAGAATAACATATGCCGCTTGTGTTGCCAGACCCACAAGACAACCAAAGCTATTATTGTTCAACACATGGGACACATACTTTAATATGATAGGCCCTAATAGTAGCTGTAAGTATGGGTGTGATTCAATGTGTAATGTGCTTACAGTAATGCAATTACACAAACTGATGCTATACATATTTGCTCATGTATCTTTATTCATCCGTGTCCTATTGTTGGTTGGCCATCTTGCCGTTCTGCCTTCATGCGCGCATAACAATATCCGGAGAAGTGGTGTCAAACATTCATAAGGGCCATAACGCATGATGAAGGCATGAATCGTGCCTGATGTGCATGTACTCGCAGCTGGACAATTACCTGAATCATGTGGATTGTTAATGCACTACCTATTATAGTTCATTAATTCTAAAATATAGCGTATATGTATACAAGCATTGTGAAACGGACTAGATAGCGCGTTTGAAAAACGTGCAATGTCATTTTATATCGATAAGGCTCGTTACTTGTTAGGATATACAATGTTTTCACCAGGTAAATTATTACATCCTCTGGTCAGCATTCAGGGTAATTACAACACACAAAAATAGGGAAAATCACGACAAATAAGGCGAATGACGAATTGCAATTGTAATTGCCTATATCAAGATTATGATTAAGAGTGTTAGGAGTTAATCTTGACGCATTGCTGGAGGGTCTTGATTAATAATGCTTATGGGCTTTATCGTCGACTGTTGGCCATAGTATCATCTGACGATGCTAACTAACCGCCGACTCTAAGGCACAGTGAGATCACTCGAGGTGCACCTACGCTGTTTATATTATTGAAGTTCGACGAAGCCAAACTCTTGTATCGAAAAATCAGAATGCATAATTAAAGATGCACCAGCAACAGTTGTTGTAATCAACCACGCGTAGCACAACTTTGTCGCCCAATTTGAGTAGACACAACGCAACTCTGTTATCCTGCTTCATCAGACCCTACCAATTATAGATTAAATCGCAGTTCAGTTTGGAACTGGAACTCCGATCGCGCGATGACTCTCTTGGGTGATACGTAAAACTCTTCCTTCACTACGCGTTCTGTAGTGATGGCCACGAGATTGTGTGTTCTGCGCCGCCCTGTTTCACAGACTCTCAAGTATTCGGCATCCTAGAATCATTGGCCTTGCTCCAGTCTGGTGGTTTGGAGGGAAGCGAGGCAATACTCACTTTTTGTCGCTTTCTAATCGTGATTAAGAGTGAAGTGAGGATGACAAGCACGACATTAACTGTGTGCTGAGGCCGCGAAGATGACACTAGTTTGCCATGGTTACGGGTTGCGGTTTCATACTATTTCTGTTGGAATCAAGCAACATGATTTGAGGTGTTGAACGTATACTCAATGTTCTGATGGCCGCCCGTAAAATACCGACTCTCTGTGATCTGGGCAGTACTGCGCATGATGAAAATCTACCCATAGTTTCATTATCGCTATTACTGTGTGCATGTGCGAGGGCTTGATATCTCATGCAGGGAATTATCGCCATGTCGTCGTTTTATAAGGTTGGTGCGAGAGGTCGCGTTGTTTTTTGAAGCTACTACTGGCTGCTACGTTGTGCTGCGTTAAGAAGCAGCTATCCGCCATATATTGATGCTAAAATACTGAATTCTATGACATTCAACGGTGTGATATACTGGTCATACCTTACACCTAGCGTTATGACCTCTTCCCGGAAAGCAGATAACAAATATCTACGACGTCAGAGTTCAATGCCTGGCATTAATCAATGTCATCTATTCAGGCCACGCCCTAACACGCTGTCAATGAATTCGCCGGGCATTGATAATGGATTATTGTGGCAATAAATGCTAACTAGCTGCTGACACATACCGCCTAGAAGTGACTCTTTAACAGATCCAATATGCGTCATGGGGTTTATAATCCATGTTAATGACGTCAGTTTGTCTGCCAAAAGTATACCGTAACAACATGACAGTATCTGTTGTATCGATCACCGGATATATAACATTCAATGGGAGTAACTTGATCAGTTAACGCCGTAGGTGATTTGGGTTTGTGTTTAGGTGCACTTTTTTTTCCGCTGGTCAAGATACAACCCAGCCCAATGCACCAAATCATCTCCCTCATAGTCGGTCATAACGTTAGCCAACACTAATAACAAAACTCTTTATTTAGACCCTTATTGCTGTAGACGGTATCCGGAGACGTTCTGAAGCTTACAATCCGTAGCCAGGATTAATCAAATATAAACGCTAGACTTAGTTGTCCTCTGTACCCGTAAAAGCTGCCAAATGATTATATGGCATTGCAATTTTCACGAATGCCTACGTGATATCTCGCTAAACTATGTTAGGATCCGATTTTATTCCGTTATTGTAAGAACTTATGTGGTTTTTCTTTATTTAGCACAGAACAGACCTCGATTACAACCACATTATTAAATCAAAACGACAATCACGCCCATTTCCTGAGATCTGAAGTGGCGCCTTTCTAATACCGAAGAGTAGGGCGAGCTGAAGATGTCAATCATTATTGTTCGTGGGGGAGTGAAGTAACATGTACCGCATTATCTACTTTCTATCGTAGCGGCCATCATTCCGTGTTTACACACCATCATAGGCAGAAATGAATCGCAAAAAAATCTTCACGGAGCTATACAGACTCTCATTCTTGATTACGATATTTGACCGGATATCTTTTAGACATCGCACCTCTCGTCTTTAGCACATATTTGTCTGATCTGTCCATCGTTTCCCTTAGATATATTTACTGACTAATACCTGTAAGCATGGGCGCATATATTAATAAGCAATTCACAACATGCTTGATTTCAAACTTCCATGGATAAGAGGCTGAATGAAAAATTAAAGTCAGCAATCAACTGTACTTTCAAAAAACAATTTTAGCGCAGCCGTTATTGCTAAGATCCTGAGGTCATACATATCTTTTACAAGCTGCAGGCTTAATATGATAGAGATTGGATTTCAACAAGGCAATTATATGCTAAAGAAATCTTCATCGAAGGAGTAGAAGTCTTGATGGGTATTTGACACTGAACGCATTTGCCTTTTATCTTTCATATACATTCTGATGGTTCTTACATTCCATATTCAGCATGCAAAGCTTTTACTGGGTAATTATATTCGTTGGGCTATGAACAGCACCCGCGCTCGCCTGAACCAAAATGAAAAACTTTTCTTAGGCTTTTGGTTGAAGCATGTGTCACCCCCCCCCTCCCTCCCCCCACTACCCCTCAGCATCCAATGCTCCATGCCCTTGAACTTTCTGTAGGCTCAGACCGTTCAATCCGTAAACTATAGGGTATTCCTTCGAACAATCAGAGAGAATTAGCGCCTAGACTTTCGGCGGCTACCTATCTGAGCCATGTCAATTAATATTGTGTACACCAACATTTCATCTTTGCCCTGGCATGTAAAATTACTCGCGTGTCATCATTCATAAAAGATGACCAGAGTTGTAATCGACCAACTTTTGTGATAGCAAATACATCATTTGCTATTCTTAATGTGTAGGTTAACGTGCATTTTACTCTCAGAAGCCAAGTATTACTTACCCATTCAATCAGACGGATACAATCTTAAGCAAGAAACTGACTAACCTGAGCCTGCAGCAGTGTTTTTGCTAGATGATCAACATTTACTCTCATACCTAGAACAGTGTAAGCTGCCCCATCGTGCCTCTTGTGGTTCGCTTTCATGTAGTGACATTGCTTCCGTTTGATCTGCGACGTGTTGATTCTTGGCGTGTCATATATTGGTCATATGAATTGCTAAAACTATGATTTGATTTTCGGTCGCAGGTCAGCCAGGGATAAAGAATACATACACAAAAGATATACAAAAGAAAACTGCAACAGTGACAACATATTTTTTGCAAAGTTACATCCACGTCATAGGGTTCCCTTGTGATACTAATGAGTAATTTAATTCTGGGACTGAGCCTTGATAAACTCCAATGAGGAGCCGATGCTCATATGCGACATTCTTCTTCTGACAATACGCGGTTAGGAATGGCCAGTTACATTGACGGTGTGTCTAATTCAACGCCGGTAATGCACACATGGTTAACAGCTGTAATGTGGTGTTCCCACGTTGCAGATTATCGATTTGGCAGCATTAACGCGTTACAGTTGCAGTTTGGCAAAAACAATGGCATAAAGTCTATTACAATTAACATTTTGTTTAGGGTTATTGCAAAGAAGGAGCTGTCAGTGATATACGACCGTTTTAAGGTTTATAAGGTATATATATACGATATAGCATATATATACTATATATCTACTGGGGATAGATATATCCTTCATATATAGAAAATGATAGATATAACTATCCTTTATATATATATATTGCAATATATATAATATATATATATATATATATAAATATACTAAAGACGGTGTGCATTCAAACATCGAGTTGATACGTACTCCACTCAATTAATTGTACACTTAATGGTGTTATTGAATAAACCTCTCAGACCATTGTAATAAATGTACTTGTGTAAGTAGAAATCGGACCTGACCACCATGACTAGAACATTTTACATTTTTTGTTCCAGCCAACTATGTTTAAGTTGAAAAACTCATGGGTCCATTCAGATCGAGATGAAATTGCAGGGCAAGTAATTATGCTATTATGTGAAATCGACCGGTTACGTGTGCAAGAGCTTTTAGTGCTACCTATTGACATAACAGTCAAATCCATGTGACAAAGTACCAAAAACAGAACGAGCTACCACCCTCATAGCTACAAAAAAAGAGTCTAGACTTTGGCATCGTTTCATGGCTTTGCTAATGATTTTCACCACATCTCCGAGCATGCAAACGGACTTGGACTAAGTCGCAAAGACAGCTTCTTTGTGAAGACAAAAGCTCTGCGTATGAAACAACCTTTACGGCGGCAAAACGTTAATAAAAAAACTAGATGTCACGTAGCCTAATTGCGTCTTATATATTTGGTCAGTTTAAAAATTCTGTAAATAGACGTTAATCTCTTTAAACATTTTGGTGCATTACAGTCGGGTTGTAAATAGTGATTTGATAAAATAGCCTAGCTCATCACTATCATGTCGTTTAATTATTTATCGTATATCCTGTATGTAAATAATGCTTACTGATAGAACATAGCCTACTGCTGGAAGATATATCGGCAAACGAGGAATTATTTCTGACGTGTTGCAATGTATCTTTTGCAAGTAGAAATCGACCTGTAGACTTGTACCATCGGGTGATGTTCCAAAATAACTCTCATTCTCAAAATGTATGAGGTTTATTTCCCCGTCAGACCCTTTTGCGGTAATGCCTACGGTCTTGTTGTGTAAGTAAACGTAACTGGTGCCACCATGGGTATAAATCCATGCAACCACATAGCAATTATGAATATATTATGCCGGGTAGACTTAAAGACAGGTGTGCGATACATCTATTATCAGAAATCTCGGTTTCATGTTTTCGTCCCCCAGACTTTTCGCCCCCAGGTCGATAACAATCTTCCATTTACGATGTGACATTAATGTCATGGTTTATGATTGTTGAATAGAGTCATGCAATGATCTGATCACGCTGGTATGCATGCGCTTTTCTATCATATTTACCAGTGAGCTTTGTGATTTATCTGCGTTTATGTCTGCTAGTCTATAAATACGGACAGTATTATGGAATGTTTTTGCGAATTAAAGAAGCCCGTTTGAACTATTTTCATTATGTTGTTTGCGCTAACAGCCATCCTGGTGAACTGCAGATAACATTCTGCATCTTGTCGACTCGTTTTATAGCCAACCATATGAGCGTCTACTGTACATCATACCAATAATGTGAAATAAATGCGATATTCGCTGCCAAAATCATGGGGGGTGGACATTCATCTGGTGCGCGGTGTTGTATAAGTACGCATTTTTCTAAAGATATAAAATCATTAATACTGTTCTGCTAATAGCTGAAATGGTAGCATTCAGTACACCCATTTCTGTCTAACGAGGGGCGATCATTGCATGGGCCATATCAACAGAGGGAAAAACATTAATACGTTCTGACCCGGGGGCTGAAATATGAGCATTCAGTATATTCATTTCTATAAAACGAGGGCGACATGACCCGGGGGCGAGCCGTCCCAGAGGCAAACTGACCTGCAACCATCTTCCTCAAATCCAGTCATCGCCATCGCCATACAATGACCAAGCATTGTGTTAGGAGACGTTGATTGGATCATGTTTTCTGTAAACGCTGATGCCGGACCGAAATTCGACACCACAGATACAAGTGAGCAAAAGGCGCACAATGGGCATTCAATAGATTACCTGATTATTTTGCCGTCGTGGTTGTTTATTCAATTTGTTTTGGTGGCAAATAGTAACTTTGTTTTCAACTTCTTTAAATCAGGAACGCCGCAGGTTTGCTATTGGCAAAACACGCGTTGAGTAGGAGCATAACCTCGCACACGCACGCCAGCGTGGTAAATAAACCCACGTGACTATTTGTCAATCTGTAAGGCATAAAGCAAAGAGGCACATTGCGTAAAATCATTCAGCCGTTAACAAAACCGGTTAGTAAAGCACATGTTGAATTGCCAGATGTCACGAGACGTTCGGAGCTTAGCCGAAGACTCTCCTTTCTTCGATGTCTTTGACGCTCTCATGAAGACCTACTAGAACAAAGTTACAAGCAATGTGGAGCCCTACATTATTCTGCGTTTTTTTCGTAACAAACTTGCGTTAGTTACCACGAGAGTGGGCCTAGATTTCAACCAAGTCGCAACACATATTCCGCCTATTCTCAGAGGAATTGTATATAGTGATGGATGTGATGGTAATCTAATACGGGCGAGTAGGACGGGTTAAACTGTCCCGGTGTTGGGATGTTACATCACGTATTGCAATATCTTATCCCGACGGTCGGCGGCAACAATTCTGTATTCATTTATTGTCTACAAAGCAGCGGCTGCTGAAATGGTCCTCGCCACAACGCCTAAGCCGATTTCATGAGTAATTTATTTGGCTGGATATTATTTTGACATCGTCGCTTCTCTCTTTTGCATATATCTGTCATATCTGTCAATTGACGATGTCTCAAATATATTTGCTAACCTATATCGGCAAGCAGTACCACACGCTTTGATATAAGCGAACCGCAGCACGCTTAACTGGATTCATCTACATATTAGAGTCTGAATGGATAATAGAAAGTCAGCAATCCGTTGGTATTTTATTCCGTTTTTGTCCAAATGTGGTAAAATAATAGACGGTATAAGACCGTTTTGACGATGTATTTGAGCATCTCAATATGAAGTCATTCATATTTCATCTCACCACATATACCATCCATCTCTGACAGTCAAATCACCTCAATTACTCACCACCCTACAGTATGACGAATTAGATGACATCAAGTAATAGAGGATAACACGATATCCCTTGCTATAGTGCAATGTGCAAATGATAAACTTGCACACCATTGAATACTCAAATTGCTATATGGTAATTGTGTCGTGCAATATATGAGGAACCATTGAAGATAAATACTGCCTGGATAAGCCACATCCCCTGTGCATCTTATGAGTACGACTCGATATCAATAGCTTGTCATGACGCTAATACTGATTTAAGGACACGCTGTTCGTTTAACATATGCTATAACCATACCCTTATGAATCGTAGACAACTGCATATTGCCTCCTGCACAAGTAAAGGTGATATTTACGAGTTACTCGATTTTGCCAATATTTTGGAGATAATAGCAGCAGCAGCAACACCTTTCTAGGCGATTAGGTGAAACTTTTATTTTGCTTCAGTTTTGTAGGAGTTGTGATATAACACGTTTACAATCCATACGTGTTATTGGGAACAGCAAATCCTCGGTGGATCGATACAAGCGCATCACAATAGCCTGCAAGCTTTGTTTACACACATATTCTAATGAAAAACAATCGGGACCAGTAACTACGCATTCGCGACTCTAAAATATTATCACTCAAACTCCGCCCGTTGTCAGCGTTGGATGTATTGTAGCGTCTACTGTGTGCCAAATATGGATTAAAATTCACGTCCCTTCACTAATAAGAAATAGAATCTTACAAAGGCTTAAACACTTATGGGTTACCGATTCGTATCGAGCTTTTTTAGACGATTACTAGTCGTGGTAAGGAATCACTCGATAAATCTTTTTTTTCAAAACAGAATTACGTAAGGGTTTTGATTAAATGCATCTTTCACCTTTTATTTATAGTGGTGTATTTATGGTTGACATCGCTACACGAGATGGATAGTTTACCCTTGATATTCTGTAACCTAAACCTACGGACGTACGGCCCATTGTACAGTCACGCTTCGCTAATTATGAGTTTATTGGCACTTACAATGCAAGTTAAATATCTTTGGGGCCAGATCTCTGTAACGTGCTGCTAGATAATACATAAGTATGGAAAATCGAGCGACATAATCACAGCCCTGACTTATTAGTTAGCCGATTATACCTATAAATGACGTTAATTGTGACGAACTCCATGGTTGCTACGTTAAACATCATTCCGCAAACACTATCACGTGCTTAATAATGAGGAAGAGGGATCAAAGCCTGTTGCCTCAATATCCATTGATAATCAATGCGTTTAAATGTATGTAAACGGTGCGACAGAACTGGAGAGATGCTGGTTGATTTTCTTGTTATTGCTGTCGAACACCCTACCTGAACTTCTACAACGGTGTCAAACGCGATAGAACCCTTCTTTACTGTGCAGCAGAAACTGTGATAAAAACCAACGTTAAATGACGAAGTAATCAATGCGCGGCATTTTATGCTATTTCTGCCCATCGAATAGGAATGCTAGCAATACCTTGGGCATATCAAAATTAACGTCATCACATCAAGATGAAGACTCAAACAATTATTGTCTAACTTGGGCGATACCTGATAACACACCATAAGTGTGGAGTGGACTATGATTGAAAGTGTAGCTTGCGTAATATAGCCAAGCAGTAAACATCTGGCTGACCCTTTCACTTAGGCAGACATTATAGAGCATCGAAAAAGAGGTGCTATATCGAGTCTACGTCGATGCGGGCACGTTAATAAGTCTTCCGATTTTATATTGTTCGGAAATATGTTATTGGCCAAACGTACACACAAAACAGTGCACATTCGATAATCTATAAGGTTTGGATTCATCAGCTTTTATTCCAAATCAAATCACAGCAGTATGTTTTAAAGGTTTTTTGGTCCCAATTATATTTGCAGGAAGTGGAACTAGCTCTTCGTAAAGAAACGTTGGAAGAAGTAAAATATGTACAATATAACGTCAGATTTTGAATATCTAAGTAGAGTTATGTTAATTAGGGTTTACATTATCATTAGGCGTTGTAATTCAACGATAATGCTTCATTGTAAGAAAATGAATGATCAGTTTTACTTGTCAGCATCTGTGAACATGCATGTCGGTAACCTATGAAAGATGGTTGAGCGGAAACGAGATGTGTTCTGAAAGGACGAGGCAAGTAGGTTTAATGTGTGACAGCAGTTCAGCGACGCTTCATGAATTTCTTATAATGGCTGTCAAAAACCCCACTCTGGGCTTTTACGGCAGCGTAAAAAGCACAAGAAAAGTCATATAATATACAGCGGGAACTTTACAATTATACTGTTGTAAATAATGCTACCGTTAGTTGATGAATAGCAATGACGACAATGCCCTGGAAGTCGTTACTTTTGAAGGAAACTTATGTGACACTTAATTGCCTATGGATTGGTGTATTTGTTGCAAATTGCCGGGCAATAAACCACACTGTTGCACAAACCATAGTGCAAAAGATTTGAAAATTATTTGCTATAAGTATAAAGCCCAATTATGCCTATGTCTTAAGCCCATTGCTTTGCAACTTCCTTAAAATATTCCGAGTAATCATCCATCGTGGACTCTCATTTGCACTTATATGACTCGAAAAACGGGCTATAGTTGCTGTAACATCATTTCGAACGGCACAATATACGGCTAGCTATATTTTATTGCCATCGACACGTCAATTTGTTTCGGTGATAAAATGCATCTGGTGACGAAATAATATCATCCTCAAACACTCCTCGCCTTGATACCTTGGTCATTACCAAATAAATGGATCAGTTGTCGCGTGTCGCCAAATACATTGAATGAAATTATGCGACGATGTTCAACCATGGTTCTGGCACAAGACATCGGTTGAAACAGATTGAGCTGGTACAGCATATAGTTTAACCTAAACACAGGCGCCAGCCATTACCTGATGAAGACAGAACCCCATTACTACGCAATATTCCAACGTTCATTAAGTTGTGTCACCTCTGCATGCATAACTGCGCCCCATCAACAGATCCGTGGTAAATTTAATACTTCTAGACTAACGTAGCCCTCGGGCCATCGACCCAAAGATTTCTGCTTCTTGTTGTAGCGAAACTCAAAGTTGGGGATTTAACAACTCCTGACAGTATTCAATCAATGTATGAACTAGATGATAGCGATTTCATAGAAAGAGAATCAACTAAAGTTATGAAAGATGATGGACGATACAAGTGACTTGACCTGATCAATACCAATGATTTGAGCTACGCTGGTAGATGACTATTATGGTAAGGTGTAAATGTTACCGAAAAACAATCTGGTGATGAGATAACGCCTGATTTTACAGCGCAGATCAATTACCTCTAGACACGCGTGGTAAAGTAACACGATGGGTCAATACAACATTTACTACGTGCAGTAACGAAGAGATTAAAAAAAAAAACAAAAAACAAAAAAAAAAAAAAAAAAAAAAAAAAAAAAAAAAAAAAAAAAAAAAAAAAAAAAAAAAAAAAAAAAAAAAAAAAAAAAAAAAAAAAAAAAAAAAAAAAAAAAAAAAACAAAAAAAAAAAAAAAAAAAAAAAAAAAAAAAAAAAAAAAAAAAAAAAAAAAAAAAAAAAAAAAAAAAAAAAAAAAAAAAAAAAAAAAAAAAAAAAAAAAAAAAAAAAAAAAAAAAAAAAAAAAAAAAAAAAAAAAAAAAAAAAAAAAAAAAAAAAAAAAAAAAAAAAAAAAAAAAAAAAAAAAAAAAAAAAAAAAAAAAAAAAAAAAAAAAAAAAAAAAAAAAAAAAAAAAAAAAAAAAAAAAAAAAAAAAAAAAAAAAAAACAAAAACAAAAAAAAAAATGAAAAAAAATCAGTATCAAACTAAAAAAAAGAACAAGGTCTTTTGTTGGAAAAAAAACAAAAAAAAAAATCTGCTGCCGTAAAAAAATCCAAAAAAAAAAAAAACGGAAAAAAAAAAACTTGTGCTCTGATACGAGCAAAAAATCAAAAAAAAAAAAAAAAAAAAGAAAAGGGCTGCTGTTATAAAACAAAAACAAAAAACAAAAAAATTGAATTTTGTAAAAAAAGCCAAAAAAAGGTAGGACCGATTTATAAAATGCATTGTCTCTTACTGACAATGCTCATGTTTTTCCAAAAACCAAAAAATATCAAAAAGCTTCACCAACTTACGCTAAAAAGTGATCAACCGACCAAAAAAAAAAATGCTGCTCAAAAAAAATGGGGAATAAAAAAAAATCTCCACAAAAAAAGCAATAAAAAAAAAAACCCTCCAAAAAAAAAAAAAAAAAAAAAAAAAAAAAGGTAAAAAAAAAAAAAAAACAAAAGCTAAAAAAAAAAAAAAAAACTCAAAAAAATACCGACGCTTTTCCATAGCTGATTCGGTTGGCGTTTTTGACTTTTTTAAAAAAAAAGCTCAAATTCATAGCCACCATAAAAAAAAAAAAATGCAAAAAAAAAAAAAATTTTAAAAAAAAACCTTCAAAAAAAACATAAAAAAAAAAAAAAAAAAAAAAAAAAAAACCAAAACAAAAACCGGGGGGGGGTACAAAGGCTGGGGAATAAACTTTTGACTCTGTTGCGTAATATCGCAGGACATACATTCAATGGTGCGGCTTCCGACAGGGGGGGCAAAAAAAAAAACATGCAAAAAAAAAAAAAACCCTGTCCATCTCATGGAAAAAAAACCAAATCGGAAAAAAAAAAAAGAATCATAAAAAAAAAAAAAAAAAAAAAAAAAAAAAAAAAAAAAAAACTCACTTTTTTGTCGCTTTCTAATCGTGGTTTGGAGTGAAAAAAAAAAAAAGCAAAACATTAGCTAAAAAAAAAATGAAAAAAATGACAAAAAAGCCATGGTTACGGGAAAAAAAAAAAAGTTTTGTGGCCTTCTAGCTGGCGTGGTTTCATGCTAAAAAAAAAAGGGGGGGGGGGGGGGAAAAAAAAAAAAAAAAAAAACTGTTCTGTTGACCGCCCCCCAAAGAAAAAAAACTCTCAAAAAAAAAAAAACTGTGGGGGGAAAAAAAAAAAAAAAACTGTATGCAAAAAAAAGGGCTTGATAAATTTGGGGGGGGGGGGGAAAAAAAAAAAAACTCGTTTTATAAGGGGGGGCGACAGAAAAAAAAAAAAAAAAAAAAAAACTCAAAACTCAGATCTTTGCCGAAAAAATAAATAATGGAAAAAAAAAAAAAACTTTAAAAAACAAAATATAAAACAAAACAAATATATAATGTCAAAAAAGTGGCAAAAAAATTGTTGGAAAAGAACCATAAAAGGGGGGCTGTAAAAATGTTGTTTTTATAAACCAGCAGGCTCTTTTGGCACGTTTGAAAAAAAAAAAAAAAAAGCTCATCCAAAAATAAAAATAGTCAATTTAAGAGCTGGCGGGGTGATAAAAACAGGAAAAAAAAAAGATTCAAAAAAAAAAAAAAAAAAACACCAAAAAAAAAAAAAACTCCAACAAAAAAAAATAACGAAAAAAAAAAAAAAAAAAAAAAAAAAACGGCAACAAAAAAAACAGCAACTCGTGAAAAAATACTTGGTGGTGGTTTTGTGGGGGGGGTTCGGGGGGAAAAAAAATTACCAAAAAAAAAAAAAAAAAAACCAAAACCACCACCAAAAACCACCAACCAAAACCACAAAAACCACCACCAAAACCAAACACCAAAAAAACACCAATACCAAAAATTTTTAAAAAAAAAAAAAACCAAAAATTTTTTGGGAAGAAAAAAAAAAAAACACCAACACAAAAAAACCAAAAATCCCAAAAAAAAAAAAAAAAAAAAAAAAAAAAAAAACAAAAAAAACCAAAAAAAAAAAAAAACAAAAAAAAAAAAAAAAAACCACCAACCAAAAACCACCAAAAACCCAAAAAAAAAAAAAAAAAAAAAAAAACAACCACCAAAAAAAAAAAAAAAAAAACCAAATAAAAAACCACCACCGCATTTTCAAAAAACCAAACCAAAAAAAAAAAAACAAAAAACCAAAAAAAAAAAAAAAAAAAAAAAACAAAAAAAAAAAAAAAAAAAAAAAAAAAAAACCAAAAAAAAAAAAAACAAAAAAAAAAAAAAAAAAAAAAAAAAAAAAACAACACAAAAAAAAAAAAAAAACCAAAAAAAAAAAAAAAAAAACAAAAAAAAAAAAAAAAAAAAAACAAAAAAAAAAACCAAAAAAAAAAAAAAAAAAAAAAAAAAAAAAAAAAAAAAAACAAAAAAAAAAAAAAAGAAAGAAAAAAAAAAAAAAAAAAAAAAAAAAAAAAAAAAAAAAAAAAAAAAAAAAAAAAAAAAAAAAAAAAAAAAAAAAAAAAAAAAAAAAAAAAAAAAAAAAAAAAAAAAAAAAAAAAAAAAAAAAAAAAAAAAAAAAAAAAAAAAAAAAAAAAAAAAAAAAAAAAAAAAAAAAAAAAAAAAAAAAAAAAAAAAAAAAAAAAAAAAAAAAAAAGAAAAAAAAAAAAAAAAAAAAAAAAAAAAAAAAAAAAAAAAAAAAAAAAAAAAAAAAAAAAAAAAAAAAAAAAAAAAAAAAAAAAAAAAAAAAAAAAAAAAAAAAAAAAAAAAAAAAAAAAAAAAAAAAAAAAAAAAAAAAAAAAAAAAAAAAAAAAAAAAAAAAAAAAAAAAAAAAAAAAAAAAAAAAAAAAAAAAAAACACCCACCAAACACAACCACCACCACCACCACCAAAAACCACCACCCAAAACAACACACACCAATACAAACCATCACCTCAACCACCTAACACCCACCTCACCCAACCACCAACAACCAACCCACCACCACCACCACCACCACCACTACCACCACACCACCACCACCACTAACACCACCACCACCAAAAACAAAACACCACAAACCCACCACCACAGCATCACCACCATCACTACCAGCCAAAAACCACCAACCACTACTACCACCACCACCCACCACACCACCACCACCACCACCCAAAACAACAACACCAATACAACCACCACCACAACCACTACCACTACCACCACCACCAACTCAACCACTACCACCACCACCACTACCGCCACCACCACCACCACCACTACCGCCACCACCACCAAAAACAACAACACCACCACCACCACCCAAAACAAACAACACCAATACCATACCACCACACCCACCACATCATCACAACCTCCGCTAATACCAAAATCACCACCACCAAAATCATGACCACCCCCCACCTCAAACCATCATCACCACCACCAAAAACAAGACCACCACCACCCCATTCACCTGGTTGACCCAGCATCAAAACTTCCGCCTATCAACATGCTCAACAGTTAAAAATTTAGTTTACAGTCATTTGAGAAGTATGCTGCATGCTCCCTCCCACATGCGTAAAGAATGTATATATACGTGTGTATGCGCGGAGCTCCTGCCTTTTAGGGAAGTGGGTGCAGGTTGCTGGTTGAGATTTGGATTGGTCGAGGGCATACACTTTCACAGTAATTTTGAGATTGCTGTCAGCTATAGTTATTTTTACAGTTCTCATACTAAGAACGCTTCGGAAGTGTGAACAACTCTTGCTTTTGCTGGGTTCGGCGATCGTAATACCTTGGCATGTGAGTATTTGCTCGAAAAATTTAGTGTTCCAGACATGGACGTATTGGACGACAATATTGCTACGATATAGTAGACGCAAAACTTGCCTTTTCCCAATATGTGTACAGACTAGTCTTTATTTTATCAAAACATTTATTTCTTCTGATTAAATAAGATGTCGGCAAATCTTGATAATAATGTGTTGAAATATGCAGAAACATATATAATTAACTCAACATATATCCTGATTTTTACGGCTGGGAACTTATGTCTCCAGCCTTTTTGTTTTTTTTGTTCTTGGTTATGTAGTATTTGAATGAAAACTGACGAACGTACCTCATTCAGTGGAAATAGAAGGGAGACGAAACTTTCTATGACCGAGGATCACGCATTTAGGTTCATTTTCTCATTATCACTTCTTGATACCTACATGTCCCTACTGTCTCCCGATACATCTCGCTGCCGATAACAGCGTTGAGTTCTACGATTGTTGAACAAAAGATAAAATAAATATCTAATGCGTCATATACATCATGCCCCTACATCAACCCATGCAGTCAGATATATTACATGCGAATAGGTAGTATCTATCAACACCAACAATCATTTTTCAACGATAAGCTTAGTCATTGCTAGCTCATTGCAGGGAATTGTTTGTTCTAGAAAAGCGCCTTCACACCTTGTTTTGGAAATTGACTACTGTACGAATACTGTACGACGTGTATTGCGTAATATATGTTTTGCTGACGATTGCATGCGGATTCGGTGCGGTATTTTGCTGACCTAATTCTATTTTTGGAAAGTGATTTCACCATCTGTTCCGTTATTTTCGGCCCTTGAAATCTTTGCGCCCTTGGTGACCTCATGGAGGGGCGCTATTTTGGATGAGGTCATTTTTGGGAGTTTTATTGAGAAGGAGTTTGTAAATGGGTATTAAAAGTCAATTAGCGGTAAGGGTGTTGAAAGAGAAGTGAAGGATAGTGTTAATGTTAGTGGAGTATTCACCATCTGTTCAGATATGAAGACGGTGTTTACGAGGTGATTTGTTGGTATTAACTTCCTTTTATCCCATGACATGTGGTGATATATTGAATTGGTGACCTTAGGAGGGTAACGCGATGTACGGTATTCGAGTGAGTTCATTTGGGGCTATGTCCTTAGGAAGGTTGTTGACTTTCGACCTGGTGTGATGAATGGGCGGTATTTGGGTGAGGTCATTTTCGATAGTTTTATTGAGGAGATTGTAAATGGGTATTAAAAGTCAATTTTCGTTAGATATGTTGGTCGATTGAAGTTTTCACGTGAATGAATCTTACTAGCATATGAGTCTTACATAGGAGGGAAAAAATGACAGATGTCTTTAAGTGTGTTGTAACTCTCATTGAGAATATAACGACAGATGGATTAAAAGTTGACCATTGGATATTTCTCAAAATGGGGGTGGAGTTATGGGTTACAAATAGCGATATATATAAATGTTATACTGGTGTTTGTGTTATTAATCGGACTCGATGAATCTGTGGTATAATTACACAAGCTGGTAATGTGATTTACCGATCGTTGAATTCACGATGCGCATCTATCTTAATTAAATAACGACTCATGTCAAACGATTTGATAAATTAGTCATTGTGAGTTGCCCCCCCCCTGTCAGTCGATTTCGCATTCACCTCAGATATTTGGTGGTGACATCATTCTATTTTTGGAAAGTGATTTCACCATCTGTTCCGTTATTTTCCGCCCTTGAAATCTTTGCGACTTCATGTCAATACATTGAGCTGGGCGCTATTTTGGATGAGGTCATTCTATTTTTGGAAAGTGATTTCACAATTTTCGTCGGATATGTCGTCATAGTTTGCTGAGCTAAGCTAAGTGATGGGATAGAGGGTGTATATAAAACGGGAGAGTGTCTCAGTTCAGATATAATCATGCCTGAGAAGAGACAGCTAGAAGCTTTCAATGATGTGAACAAACGCAGTAGACAGATGAGTGATGCAGACTTGTTAAAAGCCGTGGAACAAATCGAGATGGAAAGCAGTAGTATGATGATTTATTTTTCTATATCTGAATTATAGAATTACCAGGTATACGTCATTTATTTATTTATTATTTTTTGTACGCGTGTGTGTTTTAGTGTTGACGGGAGACGAAGATATTTTACATACAGCCATGGACGCGTATGAAATCGAACATGCCAATTGAGAATTGAGAATTGAGGAATGACGGAAATCTTTATATTGACAGATTATCGATGATTATGTCGACAGAAGCTGTCTTGCCTGCGAATGAAAGAGCTATACGGACAGTATATATTTGAGGAATGCGATTCAGCCTTTAAAATCAACGGGAGTTATGGATTCTTATTACGTCACAAAGAAACAGACGAATTGCGCTATTTTCACTCGTCACCTCTACGGAATAACGACGATTTTGACAGGGCTATGCGTGAAATAACACAGACAGACTTGATCTACGCCCAGAATCAACGACCTGACTCGAGTGTGGAGGCAGTAACAAATTTGACCGTCTTTGTGAACCCAATCGAAGATCACGTGATCGGCTACCCACCACCTGTTATACCGGATCACCTGAAAACAAACAGAGCCATCAACTTGTTAGACCAAAAGAAAAGTAAGTGGCTATTAACTTACCGGAAGGCCGGTGCATACACACGCTTTATTGGGCTAAATGAAGTCAAGGTTCAGAGAGTGACCACATGGGCGTATAAACGACCATGGAAGTCGTAAACCCTGGGGGAGGTAAGCTGAGACAGGAAAAGGGTGCGCGAGGAATGCGAACGAAGAGAGCGCCAGAGGGGGGTTAAACACCAGAGAGGAAGAGGCTAATTACTTGCTATTAAAGACTCAATAGGACAATAATGAGGTGTTATATATCTTACCTGATGAATCTGTGGTATAATTACACAGTTGAGTGATGTGATTTACTGATCGTCGAATTCACGATGCGCTTCTATGATCATTAGGTAACGGTTCGTGTCAAACGATTTGAGTCATTGTTAGTTGTGGTCCCATAGCGATAA
The DNA here is from genome assembly GCA_034190875.2 of Urechis unicinctus. Classification (NCBI taxonomy): domain Eukaryota; kingdom Metazoa; phylum Annelida; class Polychaeta; order Xenopneusta; family Urechidae; genus Urechis; species Urechis unicinctus. The sequence continues at coordinate 54,377,524 of CM067342.1, forward strand.
AGACTAGTGTATATCATTGTCAACCCTGGGTGTCGGTCGAGCGTAACCCTCAGTTATCGAACAATCTCTGGGGGTGTTTCTATTCATTTGACATTGGTACATGAAGGTACTGACATACTCATATTATAAACTGTAACAGCTGTACCGCGGATCCAGCTGGTTACATATTATGGTACACATCAATATTAACGAAAGCGATTATCGGAAGGAAACACGCAAACATCAGGAGATATATGTGTTCTTCATCAAACTCTTACGTGATTTCAACTTGGAGTGGCGGGGTCACTCTCCTATGGAGCAGAGATATGATATTCTACTTACACCTGACCAACCCACACACATGCCCTTCACTCCTCGCAATATACAGACACACGTGCATTTTCCCCCAGTTTTTAAACTATTACGCCAATAAGCTGATATATAAATAACTTTGAAATATCGACAATTGAAATAATTATTCACGTAGCATTTTCTTTTGCAATTATTTTGTCGTAACTTACGATATGTGTTTAAGTCATGATTTACTCGTACATATTCTTCCTTAGCACACTTAGTCATAATCATATTTTTTATTATACCTGCCTGTCATAATATAATTTTATATCTCATATCCAGTACTAATTACCTCCACTTTGTATTCTTCTGGGTATTGAACATTGAATAATAGTTAATCACATGTCTCATCAATGTCATTAGTAATCACATATTATAACCTTTTATCAATACCATATATTCTTAAACTTTTTTCTTTTTATACTTACCTCATGTTTCCATGTAAGTTGTACTTGACAATGACATTGTTAGTATTATACCATCCAATATCAACTTGTATGTTAAGAAACTATCTTATTAGTTTTATACCCTTTGACTTGATTCTTGACTCCTTCACAAAAACTACATATTTTTCCAGTTTGTACATATTTACTCCATTAAAATGATAAATACATAACTTTCGAAAGGCGACGATTGAAATAATTATTCACGTAGCATTTTCTTTTGCAATTATTTTGTAGTAACTTACGATATGTGTTTAAGTCATGATTTACTCCTGCATATTCTTTCTTAGCACACTTAGTCATAATCATATTTTCTATTATACCTGCCTGTCATAATATAATTTTATATCTCATATCCAGTACTAATTACCTCCACTTTGTATTCTTCTGCGTATTGAACACTGAATAACAGTTAATCACATGTCTCATCAATGTCATTAGTAATCACATATTATAACCTTTTATCAATACCATATATTCTTAAACGTTTTGTTCTTTATACTTACCTCCTCATGTTTCCATGTAAGTTGTACTTGACAATGACATTGTTAGTATTATACCATCCCATATCAACTTGTATGTTAAGTTATTAGTTTTATACCCTTTGACTTGATTCTTGACTCCTTCACAAAAACTACATATTTTTTTTTCCAGTTTGTACATATTTACTCCATTAAAATGATAAATACATAACTTTCGAAAGGCGACGATTGAAATAATTATTCACGTAGCATTTTCTTTTGCAATTATTTTGTAGTAACTTACGATATGTGTTTTTAGTCATGATTTACTCCTGCATATTCTTTCTTAGCACACTTAGTCATAATCATATTTTCTATTATACCTGCCTGTCATAATATAATTTTATATCTCATATCCAGTACTAATTACCTCCACTTTGTATTCTTCTGCGTATTGAACACTGAATAACAGTTAATCACATGTCTCATCAATGTCATTAGTAATCACATATTATAACCTTTTATCAATACCATATATTCTTAAACTTTTTGTTCTTTATACTTACCTCCTCATGTTTCCATGTAAGTTGTACTTGACAATGACATTGTTAGTATTATACCATCCCATATCAACTTGTATGTTAAGTTATTAGTTTTATACCCTTTGACTTGATTCTTGACTCCTTCACAAAATTACATATTTTTCCAGTTTGTACATATTTACTCCATTAAAATGATAAATACATAACTTTCGAATGGCGACGATTTGATTTGTCTGTCCATGATGTTGTTGTTTTATTTAATTGTCATAATCTAATGGTCATTTAATTTTTTTTCTGTAATTGGAGATACGGTTTCTGTAAGGCCACCCTAATTAAACATGTTCCACAAGAAAAAGGAAATGTAACTAACCCAACAAATATTATATGCGAATATAATAGTCTTTGTTTATTCACTATTTTCAGACAGCCCATTTTTTTTTATTAAGATATTATGACCCTCAACATTACTATAACTAAGTACTGGATAGCGAGACTTGACGACGTGAGTTTTCACCTGATTTTATTGAAACTTTGTTGACGAGATTAATAACTCGATCTTTGAACGGGTTAATGATGTTGAGAAATTTCTATTCATTTGTTTGGCATACGGCCTCTGTCAGTGAAATAGTATTAACAGTTTGAAGCAAACTGGTAACAAATTCTTATTTTGACTTTAGTTTGCACGTGAATGAAAATTAATACCATGGCGGTATTCAGTTACTGATGAATGAAAATTACAGGAGACTTGTCATAATATACTGAATAAATTTTAATTCGAAGGAAGAGTTTTGTAACTCTCATTTGGAATTTAGCTTGCTGGTGAATGTAATTGTCAGAGTTTAGGGTGGAGTTATGGGTTACAAATAGCGGTTGGTGGGTTTATTTGAAAATAGTTTTCATCTGAAATTATTTGTCAGAACAATAATTATGGTACACATATATAGACACCATGTTGTTTCCACTGATCCCAAAACATCGAAATTTTGTACATGGAAGTATCCAGATCCGGTGACAAAAACTATTTCCAACCTGAATAGGGAAGAACAATGGGTATAACAAATATTTAATACAAACAGTTTGAGAGTGTAGTAGATGCCGCTGGCGAATGGCCAGGATTCATCTCGACCCCTACCAACCGGATCAAGGTGATTTTGAAGGAGTATTCGTTTTAAACAGGATACATCGTGGTATAGATTCGTTGACTTTTGTATATGTTGTAAGTATATATTTCTTTGTATGCAGACAACCCATTAAACCACACCTGACCTAGCGTGAGTGCAAGAAAGCTTAAGATTCTCTTGAACAGGTTTCTCTCTTTCTTATTCTTAGAGATTAAAACAAAAAGATAATAATTTGTTTTGTTTGTAGGAAGAAGATGAAGATTCGTTAATAAGTTAGAAATAGATATAAATAAATGTTATACCGGTGTTTGTGTTATTAATCGGACTTGACAAATCTGTGGTATAATTACACAAGTTGGTAATGTGATTTACTTATTGTCGAATTCACGACGCGCTTCAATCGTAATTAGATAACGTCTCGTGTCAAACGATTTGATAAATTAATCCTTGTGAGCTGCGGGGTGAAAGTGCTTAAGATTACTCAAGCGTATATCATTGTCGGTCGATTCCCCAATCTCCTCAGAAATTACACGATCATTTTGCTGAACTTTGCTGAACTTTGCGCGAAAACGCGACAAAAGAACCCTTTTACTCATTGACTTTCGTCTTCTGTCAATGTGTGTGTCAATGACTTAATAGTTAAGTAATACCTCATGTCAACGACCGGTTAACATTTTAGGGGTGTTGTAGATATAAACACGAGATGGTGAATAGAGTTTTTTTTGTTTTGGTTTTGGTTTTTTTCTTACTCTTAGAGATTAAAACAAAATGATAATAATTTGTTTTGTTTGTACGAAGAGGATGGAAGTCTCGTTAATTAGTTAGAAATATATGTCAATAAATGTTATACTGTTGTTTTTGTGTTATTAATCGGACTTGACGAATCTCTGGTATAATTACACAAGTTGGTAATGTGATTTACTTATTGTCGAATTCACGAAGCGCTTCTATCGTAATTAGATAACGTTTCATGTCAAACGATTTGATAAATTAGTCATTGTGAGTTGCGTTCCCTTAGCGATGAAGATTACTCAAGCGTAAATCTTAGAGATTAAAACAAAAAGATAATAATTTGTTTTGTTTGTACGAAGAGGATGGAAGTCTCGTTGATTAGTTAGAAATATATGTCAATAAATGTTATACTGTTGTTTGTGTTATTAATCGGATTTGACGAATCTCTGGTATAATTACACAAGTTGGTAATGTGATTTACTTATTGTCGAATTAACGAAGCGCTTCTATCGTAATTAGATAACGTT
>CM067342.1:54398219-54490149 GCA_034190875.2 Urechis unicinctus
TATGAACTTACAGTGCAGTAGCTACATAGGTATGGCTCTGCAGACATTTTGTACAATACCTTCACTGTTGCTCAAACATACACCCAGATAATTCGTCTTTGTATATGCTGCTGGTATATTTCATTCCTAATGATAGGTACAAATGTGTCGTTTGGGGTGCACGCAAAGCTCGTGGTTTGGTAGTTTTTGTGACCTTGAAACAGAGAGTGGCGTATTTGGTACGGCTAGCATTACGCATAAGATGTTCTTCTTGCTCCGGGTTGAAAACTTGTCTGGAGACAATCTTTTGATCGTCTGTGTTTACGTCATTAAGTAACTGCGTGGTTATATCATTCCCTTATTGGGAATGCTCTCAAAGGGTTGTTCGGTACATATGATGAGATAGAGTCAATAGCTTTAGCGGAACGTCGGTTATGGCTAGCCTATTGTCATTTCTCTCGAAATTTTATGTTGTTTCCTGACTAATATCCAGAGATATTTCATCTCATGGGCTTCGCCCGAACAAAGACATAGGCTCAGCATCATTCCATTTGCCGTGGTGTTGCGCCGTGCGATATCGATAATCCACCTGTAGTTGTCATCATAAGGATTCAAGTTCTCGCATGTTCTGTGCCTTCCAGTTGGTTATCGTTCATGTTACCTGTGTGTACAATTAGCAGAATAATTACACGTACACAGCTCAGCCTTAGTAATGGAACAGACCAAAGGCAGCGTTGAATATATCGCCTCGTATGCACTGTAAAATCATATTCGTCGGTTATATAATTGAGAGCGTAGAATGTTGACTTTTCGCTCCTCAGCAGCAAATAAGCTGGAATACGCAATTAGTTGTATTTTGATGACCAGTTTGTTTGTCACGCTGTGGTAAGCATTGTATCCCGCCCTGGAGCTGCTGGTTACTGGCTGTTGCTTGGATGGTATCGCATATCTGGTGCCAGCAAGACTGTGCCGGAACCGATCCATGAGGCTAGGACCTCATGTGCTATGCTACGCATGACTATTGCCATGGAATATTCATCACAATAACGGTAGCGGTTATGTTGCTAGTTACAACCAGTGCATTGTAACCTCTTATTCCGTTATAAAGCTTCTCGGGATTCAAGGAATTTTGACAGCAGCAACAGCTTGGAACTAGGGCGGGATGCTAAACCGATAGGAAAACCCACTGTACTTCGCAATAGCACCTCCTTTATTGTACGGGTTGTTCGGTATATCACTATGCAGCATGTCTCTGATGGCTAAATCAGTCAAAGCAGACAATCCAATGCGTTTGAGTGTTCGCAATAAGAGACAATGCCTGATGATAAATGGCTGACACCACGACGACTTCTGATCACGGATGGCTGCCATGGTCGACTTTGATTGCCTTCCATACGATCCACAACTTACTTTGCTCTATATATAATTCATGTGTCTTATGAGTGTGGCAATGCAAAAGTATCATAATACACCTTCCGTTTAATCATCTCTTACAAGTTGATTCCATTAGGGATGAGGGGAATCATATTAAAGCTATATGTGATCAAACTGTGCCTATAGCATCCACTAATGGGTTCAATTGGAATGAGCTTCAGATGACAGTACGTGCGGCAAGAACCTGGCAATGCTGCTGACGCTGCAAAATAGCATTGTGCTCTGATGTCTTAATAGATAGGATTTATGTTCCTTTCAATCGCTTTCATACTGGTAACTATAGAATCGTCTAAAACCCAATATCTGTATCTCATAAATTTATTCGCTTGCCTAAGAAACTTTATTTTCAATTTTCTAACTCAATCATATCATATTATGCTATATGATCTCAATTGAATCACCAATCTCACCCTTACCTTGTCTGTGGTAAGAACGGTAATATTTGAGCTTATGCAGATGGTCCAGTTGATAAGTTTTACCGATCTGTGACTTTCATTTACAGATGCAATCATCTACTAAATGAATCCTGTCAAAGATCAATCAAGCATCACCGACCACAGGCATTGAAACTGACACGTGCGGTTTTCTTGGCGACCGACGTGTTGTGCATCAAGGGGAGATGGCAATAAAAAAATGGCAATATATTTTGGTAATCCGATAGTTTAGCGTATGTTGCCATGTTTTAGCGTTATCCCTGTTATGAAGACAATAACGTGAAGGCTCCGATTTCACCGTAAAATAAATAATATGAACGTCTAGTGTCAGCATCACCAAATGCGTTCCCAACATCCACTCAATTATTCTGCCATTTGACTTTACTATAGACAGCATGGTAGTTTAATGGAGGGTTAACCCATACATATCATGCGGGAATTAACACCTTTATTTAGATTTGGGTTACAGATTAGGCTAATGTCTGATTGTCACACACGTCTATTGCGAATTGTCAATGCTTACCGCTATTGTTAGAGCAAACATAATTAAAACGTTCCGGGCAATGGTTATAAAAGACCAGAGTTGATAGTATTACTGCATTTAATGTATTACAGCTTATGCAGTACCCTTACCTAGCTTCTGTTGAGGCATCTAGAGCATTACCGTGGGTCTTTAAAGTCCAATACCAACCGCATCGGATGTGTGATGCTGGGTCGCTATACTAATGCCAGCCCAGACTGCTACAACAACGCATGCTCCTATCACTATGGGTACACAGCGAACGTTGATAAACCTACCTCACACACCTGCTGCAGTAATATGGTTCAATGTATACCCGTAATGTATAATACATTGTCTATCAGAAACACAATCGTTGCCATGCTATGAGAATCCACGCGTAACACCGCCACTTGCTTTTACGCTATTGCTGGCAGAAATAAAGCAGCTGATGCATACACAACATCTCATTCGTTGCTGTACATAGAAAGGGTTTCGGTTTACCATCCTATTACTTAACCATGCGTCAGCCGAGGCCTACATTCGCTGTAACCCGTTCTATTACCATCAGAAGAATTATCAATTCAGTATTTGAAGCGATGCGATCGATAATTCCTTCTGTCTTTACTTCAGATTGTGACGGTCATATGAAATCGGTCACATTCGATCACATTTTGATCATGAATGGAAAGCTTAGAGCTCAGCGAAGTACAGAGCTATGTATTTCAAGCAGTTTTATACCCAATTCAATGATGGAGCCCCGACTTTGCCAACCTACTGGCTAATTGTCTGATTCTATCTCGTTGTTTATTGGCTCGTCTCTCTTGTACCAGTATCTAGCAACTTGCTGCATTACACCCTTGAATGTAAGATGCTCTCTGTGGTATTTGTTATGGTGGGATCTAATTGTTTTCATGTCTGACGTGGTAATGGAAACGCGCTCACATTACGGACTGGTCTAAACCCATGCCATATATAGCTTTTGAAACGCTGTACTATGCAACAGGGCTAGGGATCACCCTGGCAAACCCAACTAGGGTTTATAATATATATATATATATATATATATATATATATATATATAGAGATAGAGGAGAGAGATAGATATAGATATATATATATATATATATATATATATATAGATATATATATATATATATATATATATATATATATATAGATATATATATTTAGAGATTTAGAGAGATATAGGGATCAGAGAGAGAGAGAGGCAAACCCAGAGAGAGAGGGTTTATATATATATAGATATATATATATAGAGATATAGAGAGATATATATAGAGAGAGGATATATAGAGATATATAGATATAGGAGAGAGGAGAGAGAGGATATAGATATAGATATATAGGGATAGATATCTATCTCTCTCTCTCTATCATCTCTCTCTCTAGAGAGAGAAGGAGATCTCTATCTCTCTCTCTCTCTCTCTCTATCTCTCTCTATCTATCTCTCTTATCTCTATCTCTATATATCTATATATATCTCTCTCTATGAGAGATATATCTCTCTCTCTCTATATATATATCTATAGAGGGGAGATCTATCTATATATCTCCTCTATATTATCTCTCTATCTCTATCTCTATATATATTCTCTATTCTCTATATAGATATATATATATCTCTCTCTCTATATATATCTCTCCCTATCTCTCTATCTCTCTCTCTATATATATATCTCTCTCTATATATCTCTCTAGTCTCTCTATTGATATATCTATCTATATATATATCTCTATCTCTCTATATCTCTGTATATCTCTATATATCTCTCTCTCTATATCTCTATCTCTCTCTCTCTCTCTCTCTCTCTCTCTCTCTCTCTCTTCTCTGAATCTCTCTCCTGAGTCTCTTGAGTGAATCTCTGAGTTCTCTATCTCTTATATCTCTCTCGCTCTCTCTCTCTTTCTCTCTCTCTCGGGTGACTCTGAATCTCTCTCTCTCGCTCTCTCTAGGATAAATTGGGGGGTAAAAAGCGGGTGAATAGTGAGTGAGTGAGTGAATGCGTGAGTTCATGTTATATGACGCCTAGAAAGGTAAACGGGTGACCTGAAAAATTGGGTAAAAAAGGAAAACACATGGTGACGATGAAAAAGGTAAATTCATCATCACTGGTCATCTTAGCCTCTCGTCTAGGCGAAATCCCTCGCAAGGACCTCTCCATTCAATCACCAGGAACCCATTGCCCAAAGACCCGAGTCGCAACCCACGGCCAACAGGTTGCCCCCTATAAGTCGCCTTTTACGACATGCAAAAGGATACAGTGGGCCTATTCTATCCCCGGAATTCTTTTATTGTCGCAATTATATTGAGCGGTAAATAAAACTTGGAAGCCATTAGAGTATTGCACATTGGTCTAAAAACATACATATGGAGTGACAAATAACATTGGTAATGATATGGCGTTCTCTAATGAAAAATTGTGTCTCATAAGTCAATCATCAGGCGAACCTCACAGAAGATAATTACGTTAAGAGTAAATCATAACAATTCAGATGCCGTTCATCGCAATGCAGCACATAAACCACTCATTGAAGTGCGACTGTGTGAGTTAAGCCCTGTGAACTTCTGCATCAGCCTCGACTCATATATTACCGATGCTCGACAGAATATCACAGTTATTTTCGTGGCGTCTGCACAAAAACCCTTACAGTCGGACGTTCTGAAAAGTCTATAGTAATAGATATTCAGCGCAGGTAAACACCATTTCCATTTTATGACAGCGGCTATATCATGATTAACATCAAACCGGCCAGCATCACACTCTGGGGCCATTAAAAACCAAAACTCATTATGAACCTGCCATCCATTTTCAAAGTCAATGTTTGTGCACCGTGGCTCTAACAGGGCAACACACACATCACCGGTCAGAGGCAGTTATACATTATTTGTTTGTATTATTCACACATATAAACAGGTTACATTGACGTTCGCTGCACATAGATGTTTGACTCCAAAGGGTTGTCAGTTTGTCGAATTCCAATACAACATCACACTTTTACGGGATTATTTGTAGCATTTCACTACAGTCCCAGAGCAGAAGGAATATGCTTGTTGACACTTGAAAATACATATATCATTGGTAACAGTTTGATAAATGTGCTGCCGTGTTGTCAGCATCATATGTGCTTTTTCTGTAAGTTACATGAGGTGATAGACTGCATATCTGGAAACGGCCATCTATGTGCAATAACAATGAAAAATCATCTCTTTTATCAGCAGAATACACAGCTATGACTAGCACAGTATTATTCCGCACTCTACGAAAATGACATATATTTATTCATATACTCTGACAGCTGAACATACAGCCGGTGTCCTTTTTGCGAGGAACCAATTGATGATATCTCTGCATTTATAGCACTTCATAAGAAATGTTTATGTGCACGCAATTGTTGGAGAAGAATTATATGTATTAGTCATCAGCTAAATATATTCTGCAAACAGTGATTGCGTCAAGTAAAGAACATGGGAACAACCATTTCATAAGGTGTTCGGACATTAATAAGTTCGTTCGAGTCACATATTACAAGGACCTCTGTTATGGTGTCCATAGAGTCGTTAGTACGCAATTTTAGGCTATGACTGTCTTTTGGCGTCGAAGCAGGTAGTGACAGAATCATATTCCATACAACATTACTATATAGCACCAACCAACACATCACATGCCAAATGAAATTATCACAACAGGTGACAAGAAATGACTCGGGAAAAGAAACGCTATTGTACTTATTTATCAGTAACATATAGATCCAACGTTACGCATGAAACAAAGCCCGCATATAACACCAGCCAGCTGCGTTTTGCGTTGTTAATGTGCGGCATATTTAATGCCACCAAGGCATTGAATAGAAAAAGGTTTGATATACTGTCGGGGTACTGTGTGCTTTGTGAGTTTAGATTATGTTACTTCCCATTCCAATGGCACTTTTCTAGAGCAAACAAATCCCTGCAATGAGCTAGCAATGACTAAGCTTATCGTTGAAAATGATTGTTGGTGTTGATAGAAACTACCTATTCGCATGTAATATATCTGACTGCATGGGTTGATGTAGGGGCATGATGTATATGGCGCATTAGATATTTATTTAATCTTGTGTTCAGCAATCGTAGAACTCAACGCTGTTATCGGCAGCGAGATGTATCGGGAGACAGTAGGGACATGTAGGTATCAAGAAGTGATAATGAGAAAATTAACCTAAATGCGTGATCCTCGGTCATAGAAAGTTTCGTCTCCCTTCTATTTCCACTGAATGAGGTACTTTCGTCAGATTTCATTCAAATACTATATAACCAAGAACAAAAAAAAAAGGCTGGAGACATAAGTGGTGGTGGTGGTGGTAGTGGTGGTGGTGGTGGTAGTGGTGGTAGTGGTGGTAGTAGTGGTGGTGGTAGTGGTGTTGTTGGTGGTGGTGGTGGGTGGTGGTGGTGGTGGGTGTGTGGTGTGGTGGTGGTGGTGGTGGTGGTGGTGGTGGTTTGTTTTGGGTGGTGGTGTGTTGGGTGGTGGTGGTGGTGGCGGTGGTGGTTGTAGTGGTGGTGGTGGTGGTGGTGGTGTGGTGGTAATGGTGTGTTGGTGGTGTTGTAGGGTGGTGGTGGTGGTGGAGGGGTGGTGTGGTGGTGGTGGTGTGTGGTGGTGGGGTGGTGGTGGTGGTGGTGGTGGTGGTGTGGTGTTGTTGTGGTGGTGGTGGTGGTGTTGGTGGTGTGGTGTGGTGGTGGTGTGGTGGTGGGTTGGTGGTGTGTGTTGGTTTTTTGGTGGTGTGGTGGGTGTGGTTGGTGGTGGTGTGGTGGTGGTGGCGATAGTTTGTGTGGTGTGTGGTGGTGGTTTTTTGTGTGTGGAAGTGGCCGTGTTCTTTTTGTGTGGTGGTGGTGGTGTGGTGGTGGTGGTGGTGTTGTTGTGTGTTGCTGGTTTGTTTTGGTGGTGGTGTTGTTGTTTTTGGTTGTGGAAGTTGTGGATGTGGTAGTTGTGGTGGTGGTTGTGTTGACTTTGGTAGTTATGGTGGTGGTTTCGATGATGCTGATGGTTGTGATGGTGATGGTGGTGTTGGTGGTAGTGGTGGTGATGGTGGTAGTATTGGTGTTGGTGTTGGTGTTGGTGGTGGTGGTGGTGGTGGTGGGTGGTGGTGGTGGTGGTGGTGGTGGTGGTGGTGGTGGTGGTGGTGGTGGTGGTGGTGGTGGTGGTGGTGGTGTATTTCATCACGAGTCTGCTGGACATAGCTGTCGGGTGACTCGTTCTCCGTGATTATTCGTTAGCGCCATATTGTTTGAGGGGGCTGATGTCTTCAAGAATGTTTCACTGAATCTCTTCCAATCTATCAGTGCGCCAGCTCCTCAATTGACTATGCCGTATCTTTGGATGAACGTGTTTTTTTAGTCAAACGTGCCAAAAGAGCCTGCTGGATATTAAACAACATGTTACAGCATAAATCATGGCTCTCAGCTATTAAAATGCCACTGTTGACATACATATATTTGTTCAAGTATATATATTTAATCAAAATATACAAGTTATATTAAAGGGAATCGATATGTATTAAATCGGCAAAGATCTAAGTTCTGAGACATTGTGTTTCGATTATACTAAGCAGAATGGCTATGGAATCTGACCCTGAGGGACTATGATCCTAAGACTGCATTAATGTTAGGTTCAATGGTGTGGCCTATAGTTTATATCGCACAAATGTACGGCACATGCATCCACCCTCGAAATTATAGCTCCAGTATTCATCCATCTTTTTGCATTAAGCGTCATATGGGCTACACAATAAATACTTTTGTCATCACATAGTAATTATCAACAGTATGAAATACCGGGCCTTTTCTACACGGATGTTTTATGGCTGCAATGAACACGTTGCAAAATGACTGAACGCGCGCCGTTAACCCTGTCGTAACAGCTGCATGTGGAATGAGTACAGCCATAACAAGCTAGCTGCCAGATCTCTCATACTCACAAATTCACATCAGACACTCCTGTGAAACGTGTCTGTCTCTTGGTGTTCAATGCATATCGACGCTCCCTTTCATCATTGAATCTCACATAACGAATGTTTGCTCACACTACGTGACCTAGTTGATAAGCTGCCTTACAGAGACGCAATCACGCCTAAAACCTCCGTTAATTGGCTGCATGATAAGAAGCTTAGAATGGCGTCTTATGACTTGGAACATGTGTGTGTGTGCGTGTGTGTATGTGCGGGTGTTCACGTGTTTGTGTCTACGTATTTGCGTTTGTGTGAATGTGTGTGTGCGCGCAAACTTACAATGACAATCAATGAGCTGAAATACTCTACATCTAGTACCATAATCAGCCCAAATCTACAGCGAATAACAAATAGCAGACAATGGATAGACCGTACTCGAACAAACGCTGTCTTATATATTGGCTGATGTCTGCTCAATATTGCCGAGCCTCAAACAAACCAAAAACAAATTGGCATTTCACATTGGTTGTGAAATGCCTTTAAGCACTCAATGCAACATCGTTTACTGCTGATCAAAACAACGGGGCAGCGTCTATGGTTGTGCAAGTAAGTAATAAGTAATAGCATATTCGATCAGTTTACACTTTGCTATCGGTATTGATACTTATCCAACCCACCATGTATACAAGATCGCCGCTTTGGAATGACAGCGACGTTAATTGCTTTGGCAAATACAAACCAAAGTAGTTAGATTTAATGAATCATCAAGCCAGCCCTCGCTCTAGCATAACTTAGCATCTACCTTGACAAAAACCCAACAGGACGGTGGTTGCATGTAGGATGGAAGTATCCGAATAATCACTACGTTGGATTAGTTTTCTGGTCTTAAAAATGTAGAACATTGCTGGTTAAGGATTCAACTATCGCACCAGCCCCAGTAATTAATTTATTGAACGTTACAACCTAGAATACCTGCTTTAAAACACCTGTTTTTTTACCTTAACTCGGAGCAAGGTGTAAAACATAACATCACACGCAAGTCTCATTGTTAGCTGCTTAGGAAGACAAAATCTGTCAGTATTGTTAGGTGGCAACAGGGGCTAGACACACAGAAACTTCTAACCTAAACCATAGAGATGAATACCGTATCTTATAGATATGACTGACAAAATGTTGAAACCGTTAGGTAATGATTGAAAATTAAACCATGGCTTCCCATTCAACTATTTATGGTTGCAGACCAAACAAATGCGATATCGAAAGGGGTGAAATTAACGTAACATATTTATGCTCATACAGTATTGTGGCGTTGCCGTAAGTGTATAAGACACCCGTCCTGCTCGAGACGGGTGTCTAGTAACCACAGAGCAATGACCCATTATCGACAACCGAAATACGAGTCTGACTGCTTCCACGTTTTTTCAAAGGCCTTCTAGTCATTATAGCAACTAGAAGATTGCATATGTATAAAACATATAACAGTGACAAGGATGAAGAGGTGAATGAGTGTTCAGCAGTTTCGGCAAAGGTCATAAATCCGTCAGGCTGATCTTGCAATTTCTGTTGCTGTCGCAGCCTGTAAGCAATATAGGGCCCGCAAATATGATTCCAGTGCGTCATTAATTTTCCTACGTGTATTGCACTGATCATTTATTAATACAGAGCAGCTAAGTGCCGCAAGTATCAATAGTTAGTATTATAATATAGTAAGCTGCTCATTTCACGGAAAACATCTCTAAAAGGATCCGGGGGTAAAAGCACTTGGGTGTCTTAGAGTCACTTTCGGACGAATTTGTTAATCGCTCTAGATGTCATGATGGTACACATGCATACATGATGCATTTTCAATAACAGCATGGGCCAGTCCAGTTATGCTGGCTCTTCATGAAACTAATAGCCTGTCTAATGGCAAACTTGAGCTTAGTTTTATCTCCAAGCTCTGTGACCAAGTAAATAACCTTAGGTTACTCCTGATGACGATTGTTAGTCCGTCAATTTCCCCGCTAGGGGTAGTTAGAGCGAGGATCAAGACACTTCAGACTTAGTGATGCAAAGCGCGAATACAAATAGAACTAAAAGTCTTTATACTGAAGTAGTTAATAAGTACAGAGGCCATCTATCAATTATCTGCGAAGATTTGTTGGCCCTTTTGTTGTCCTTCAAAGGGTCATAATAGTACTGTAGAATGTGCATAATTCCTGTTAGTGTACTAATGTCCTTATGCTTGTATCTACAACCGTGAATCTGCGTCAATCCAACTTGTTTGCTCATAGGGGCTATTATACCATAACTGGTTGAAATTGTTGTCAGCATCTCATACGATCATGTTTTATCAAACAGCCTCTGCACATGAGGTTGATCGAAAAAGAGTTATCAATGTAAGTAAACCGAGCTATTAAAAAGTAGCTGCCGTGAATATATCTTGTGAGCAGCAATATAACTTAAAAAAATACATTTTAATTATTGATTAAGTACACAGGTGAACTCATTTGCCACAAGTGTAAAGGCCTGTCTCCCCTTATCTCCGATAATATATTGAAAGAAGGAAAATGACACGATCACTTAATATGATCATAGCCATTGGCAGGTTTTTGGTGCAGAAGAATGTAATGTAGCAAATGGATATTGGATATGGTACTTTATGAAGTCGTATAAATGATGCATTTACAAAATGGCAGCAAATACTGTACCCTCACATTTGAGATTTTCGTACCAGAGACTGTAGTGGATGAGAAAAGCTTTTTCAGACTCTTAATTTGTAATGAGAGAGCTATATACACGTTTTCTGGGTGACCGTTGCTATGACATTGCCTGCATAATTGCTTGCACTGATATTGAACAACCTTTTATTGGGTAGCGTGGGCGATGATAATTTGATGTTGCTAAATGTTTTCTTTCGTTGGCCAGAGGAAAGCAATATATGTCCGGTTTATGGCCTCCAAAGACGACCAACGACAAAGGAAAGTTTCATCTGTTTACTGTTGTATTATGTAGATGTATGAACATACTGCATGTTTTGCCGAACTCTAACTGGTTGTAAAATATGAATGATTAACACTGAATTCGGCAATAATGTAGTTTTTTTTAGCGTGGATTGACATCTAGTGGTATAAATATATAAGGCCTAACTGTTAATGCCTCTTATATTGCTCTTTCACGTGCAGTCACCATGTGACAGCCATTTTAGCATCGCAAAGCGACATTAAATCACCGCTGGTTATTATGTTTTCCCCTGATAGTAGGCATCTTACATCCGATACGATTTCCAATTGTGCGAGACGCCGTTTTGTCTATGTTTACCGGCATTGCAAGTCGTCATTCAAGGCCTTGGTGACATAGATGCTTCCGTTTGTTAACACGTGTGGATGATGTTGCCGTCAATATTCTTTTATTAGCATGACATCTTGTCGTTGTCTGAACCTATATAACCTCTTTAGTTACACAGGTAACTAATGACACAATATTTTCATGAACTAGCTGTCGTTGCATTCTGTGATATACAGAATCGTCGTTGCGCACAATGGATGATTGTGGTGATGACGCATTTCCCAAAAAAATCATTTTTTCTGCGTCTTGCGTAAGAGGTACGACCAATTATCCGTCAGGGATGACGTAGTGGTCTTTTTTTGGATGCTAGATGTTTCTTTAGCTGATCAAGTTACTCCTATTAGCCGTTATATATCCGGTCAACATTAGATACAGTCATGTTGTTACGGTATACGGTGCCAGACGTACTGACGTCATTTACATGGATTATGAATCCCATCACGCATATTGGATCTGTTAAAGAATCCATTATAGATGGCATGTGTCGGAAACAAGGTAGCATTCAATAATCAATTACCAGTGCCCGGCAAGATTCATTGACAGTGTGTTAGGGCGTGGCCTGAATAGATGACATTGATAGATGCCAGACATTGAACTTTGACGGCGTAGATATTTGTTATCTGCTTTCCGTGAAGAGGCCATACAGCTAGGTGTAAGATATGGTCAGTATATCACTCCGTTGAATGTTACTAGGGAGCCAGTAACTTCAAAAACCACACATGCATACCGTAATAAAAATAATGAAACTATCTGTAGAATTGGCACAAGTAGGGCGTTTTCATCATGCACAGTACTTCCCAGATCACCAAGAGTCGTTCTCTTACGGGTGGCCAACAGAACTGTGAGTATACTCTCCACACCTCAAACAATGTTGCTTGCTTCCAACAGAAATAGTATGAAACCGCGCCAGCTAGAAGGCCACAAAACTTCCCATCATTCCCGTGACCATGGCTAACTTATGTCATCTTCGCACACAGCTAATGTCCTGCTTGTCATCCCCAATTCACTCCAAACCACGATTAGAAAGCGACAAAAAAGTGAGTATTGCCTCGCTTCCCTCCAAACCACCAGACTAGAGCAAGGCCAATGATTCTAGGATGCCGAATACTTGAGAGTCTGTGAAACAGTGCGGCGTCGGAAGCGAAAACATGCTACATTTGAGATTAAGACCTGGTGGTAAATGTTTCTGTGTCCTTTTAGATGTTTAAATTATTACCTCAGCTGTTGCTGGACGAGCCGCACTTATCTACATCCCTGCTTGATACCACCTCTCAAGTTTTCAACTAAAACAGAATAATATGGCCCAATATTCTTCCTAGCATCTTCTAACCGTTGCTTGCTACGACATAGGGAGAGTCGTAAAGAAAATCATAATGAGGAAACGGCTCTCCTTAACGCAACGATGACAGTGTGGAAAGATTTAATAAACAAAGCTAACTACACATTGACGCATCCAGCTCTTATGGCTGAAACACTATGATATTGTTGTACGTCAGTTTTACATGAATAAACCCCAAGCAATTATTTAAATGGCGGACTGTGATTTAGCGAATGTTTACATATCCAAGTTTCTTCTGTACGCTCGTAACGAGATAGTAAGTTCGACCTAATGATGCCATCGTATTCCATGGAAACGTTGAATGCGGAAGAGTATTCATGAAGGTAAGGTACGGTAAGCATTGAGATAAACGCCGCATCAACACCATCAATTTATTCGACTGGGGCAAATTTCATCAGAATTGTAGTAGTTGTTCAAAATCTGTAATATTATCCTATTAATAATAAAACCATCATTTCGTCACTAGATGCATTTTATAACCGAAACAAATTGCAGCGTTATTGGAAATAAAAGATAGCTAGCGCAGCGTACCCTGACGAAATTATATTTAGCGAATGTAAGTCGTAATCCGCATTAGCAAATGACAAACGGTGAGAGCTAACATAACGCCATGATCGGACCAATTTCACAATGCTGCTGCTCCCATTTAACACTATATGACTGATACATGGCATTTCTAACCGCCAAATATTACCGCTATCTGGCGGAAATGGCTATGTATTTAGAGGTGTGGATGTGTGTTGCTTATTGGGCGCAGTGAATGGAACTTTGATGGATTAACCCTATCGAGCTAATTCACAGCGACTTTGAGTATGGGCGAGGCCATATCTGATAAGAATCAGATCTGCACATTCAATGAGAAGGTGCTGGACACTGAGAGTGCTTTGGCAAAGGAATGCTATTATCCGTTATTGAGCGTTAATTCGTTCTAGATTCCAATACAATGCAATGCCATCATAGGATGTATCTAAAACATAACATTGCATGAATGTATTCCGATTTTTTGCTTCAATGAGATGGACAGGAAGCGAGCATATGCATGCGCAACGTTGCAATGATGCTGTCGGAAGCCGCACCATTGAATGTATGTTCTGCAATATTACGCAACAGAGTCAGAAGTATATAGCCCAGTCTCAGCTAACTGTACGGTTTCAGTTGTGGTACACGATTTTGCGAACAGGGCAGTTATGTCAGCGCTGAAGGTTTAAAGGAAAGATACAGCGACATTGCACCACACACATGCCACTATGATAGGACGCTGAGGAGACGTCGTCATAACGCCAACCGAATCAGCTATGGAAAAGCGTCGTTAACGGCCTGCCAGATGTTAGCAAGGCACCTCTAATAAGCAGCTTAAGCAGCGCAGTCGGTAGTGGATTAACACAGTCTATTGCCTACTGTGACGTTGCACAAAGTCCCTAACATTTCCGCAGACAGCTAATCCTATGCCAAACCGTTTGTTAACAGACTATTTATGTTGAATCATTCGGCATCTTCCGACCACTGGTTGCATGAGTGAATTAGGTAGCTAGAGTTTTGCCGTTGAATGTGAATTTCTGATTTGATGGAGGTATTTTATTGCTTGCTTGTGGAGATGTTTGTATTATTCCTCACTGAGCAGCCCAGCATTTCTCTGGTCGGTTGATCACTAATAGCGTAAGTTGGTCAAGCTACATTGATATATCAGCGAGGTATTTTCTGAACACGAGCATTGTCAGTAAGAGACAATGCATAATTATAACTCGGTCCAACCTAACTTATGGCTCATTTTTACAAAATTCAATAAATACTTTACAAACGTGTGGCAATGTATGTAACAGCAGCTCTTGTGGACAACATCTCGCACACGCTGATTACACTGCTCGTATCAGAGCACAAGTTAACATTTTTGTTCCGTCCGCAACAACGTATGGATGTATTAGTACGGCAGCAGATACATCAGTTGTACTGATTCCAACAAAGACTGTGTTTTTGGTTATTTTGATACTGATTGGAGCTCATTTTCTTTTTATATCTGTTTTCTATGTTTGACACTCGGGTATACTGAGCATGAAACGATCGGATATTTTGGACGATTCGATCTGTTTTGATATTCCCTGTTAAAACCCAAGCGTGAGATATGCTATGTCATAAATAATTTTCAGGAGTATACCATCCGGGATGTGTCGGAGTTGCTGGTTGCCTTCCTCGCTAATGATATCACTTATGTTGAGGTGAAATAACAATTGTTTATTTCTTGGGGACCATGTATGACACTCACATTGTTCGGCAATGCGGAGCTGTCGATTATGGTAATCTAGAACGACGCTGCTCCGAGTTGTAATAGGTGATTTTAGACTTCTCGTTGTGGGATATGTCAGGTATTAAAGAAAGGCTAAAATCTGGGTCCCAACTTTGTTCTCAGAAATGACATTAATGGTCCATGTTTAAGTAATGTATGGCGCGATACAGCGCCAGAAAAGATTGCGTATATTAGGATCGCAAGCAAAAATGCGTTGTGTGTTGCATACAACTAATCTCTTCGTTACTGCACGTAGTAAATGTTGTATTGACCCATCGTGTTACTTTACTACGCGTGTCTAGAGGTAATTGATCTGCGCTGTAAAATCAGGCATTATCTCATCACCAGATTGTTTTTCCGTAACATTTGCACCTTGCCATAATAGTCATATACCAGGGTAGCTCAAATCATTGGTATTGATCTGGTCAAGTCACTTGTATCGTCCATCATCTTTTATAACTTTAGTTAATTCTCTTTCTGTGAAATCGCTATCATCTAGTTCATTCATTGATTGAATACTGTCAGGAGTTGTTAAATCCCCAACTTTGAGTTTCGCTACAACAAGAAGCATGAATCTTTGGGTCGATGGCCTGAGGGCTACGTTAGTCTAGAAGTATTACATTTACCATGGATCTGTTGATGGGGCGCAGTTATGCATGCAGAGGTGACACAACTTAATGGACGTTGAAATATTGCGTAGTAATGGGGTTCTGTCTTCATCAGGTAATGGCTGGCGCCTGTGTATATGCTGTACTAGCTCAATCTGTTTCAACGGATGTCTTGTGCCAGAACCATGGTTGAACATCGTCGCATAATTTCATTCAATGTATTTGACGACACGCGACAACTGATCCATTTATATGGTAATGACCAAGGTATCAAGGCGAGGAGTGTTTGAGGATGATATTATTTCGTCACCAGATGCATTTTATCACTGAAATAAATTGCAGTGTCGTTGGCAATAAAATATAGCTAGCCGAATAATGTGCCGTTCGAAATCATGTTACAGCAACTATAATCCGTTTTTCGAGTCATATTAGTGCAAATGAGAGTCCACGATGGATGATTGCTCGGAATATTTTAAGGAAGTTGCAAAGCAATAGGCTTAAGACATAGGCATAATTGGGCTTTATATTTATAGCAAATAATTTTCAAATCTTTTGCACTATGGTTTGTGCAACAGTGTTGTTTATTGCCTGGCAATTTGCAACAAATACACGAATCCATAGGCAATTAAGTGTCACATAAGTTTCCTTCAAAAGTAACGACGTCCAGGGCATTGTCGTCATTGCTATGAATGTCAACGGTTCACAATAAAGTGTATTAAAACATTCATCAACAAACGGTAGCATTGTTTACAACAGTGTAATTGTAAAGTTCCCGCTGTATATTATATGACTTTCCTTGTGCTTTTTACGCTGTCATAAAAGCCCAGAGTTTTGACAGCCATTATAAGAAATTCATGAAGCGTCGCTGAAAAGCTGTCACACATTAAACCTACTTGCCTCGTCCTTTCAGAACACATCTGGTTTCCGCTCAACCATCTTTCATAGGTTACCGACATGCATGTTCACAGATGCTGACAAGTAAAACTGATCATTCATTTTCTTACAATGAAGCATTATCGTTGAATTACAACGCCCAATGATAATGCAAACCCTAATTAACATAACTCTTCTTAGATATTCAAAATCTGACGTTATATTGTACATATTTTACTTCTTCCAACATTTCTTTACGAAGAGCTAGTTCGATTTCCTGCAAATATAATTGGGACCAAAAAAACTTTAAAACATCCTGCTGTGATTTGATTTTGAATAATAGCTGATGAATCCAAACCTTATAGATTATCGAATGTGCAATGTTCCGTGTTATCGTTTGGCCAATAACGTATTTCCGAACAATATAAAACCGGAAGACTAATTAACGTGCCCGCATCGACGTAGACTCGGTATAGCACCTCTTTTTCGATGCTCTATAATGTCTGCCTAAGTGAAAGGGTCAGCCAGATTTACTGCTTGGCTATATTACGCAAGCTACACTTTCAATCATAGTCCACTCCACACTTATGGTGTGTTATCAGGTATCGCCCAAGTTAGACAATAATTGTTTGAGTCTTCATTTTGAAGTGATGACGAAATTTTGATATGCCCAAGGTATTGCTGGCATTCCTATTCGAAGGGCAAAAATAGCATAAAATGCCGCGCATTGATTACTTCGTCATTAAACGTTGGTTTTACACAGTAGTTGAATGCTGAACAGTTTCAGCTGCGCAGTAAGAAAGGGTTCTATCGCGTTTGACACCGTTGTAGAAGCTGAGGTAGGGTGTTCGACAGCAATAACAAGAAAATCAACCAGCACCTCTCCAGTTCTGTCGCACCGTTTACATACATTTATACGCATTGATTATCAATGGATATTGAGGCAATAGGCTTTGATCCCTCTTCCTCATTGTTAAGCACGTGATATGTGTTTGCGGAATGATGTTTAATGTAGCAACCATGGAGTTCGTCACAATTAACGACATTTATAGGTATAATCGGCTAATTAATAAGTCAAGGCTTTGATTATGTCGCTCGATTTTCCAAACGTTATGTATTATCTAAGCAGCACGTTACAGAGATCTGGCCCCAAAGATCTTTAACGTGCATTGTAGGTGCCAATAAACTCATAATTAGCGAAGCGTGACTGTACAATGGGCCGTACGTCCGTATGTTTAGGCTACAGAATATCAAGGGTAAACTATCCATCTCGTGTAGCGATGTCAACCATAAATACACAATTATAAATAAAAGGTGAAATATGCATTTAATCAAAACCCTTACGTAATTCTGTTTTGAAAAAAAAGATTTATCGAGTGATTCCTTACCACGACTAGTAATCGTCTTAAAAAACTTGATACGAATCGGTAACCCATATGTGTTTAAGCCTTTGTAAGATTCTATTTCATATTAGTGAAGGGACATGAATTTTAATCCATATTTGGCACACAGTAGACGCTACAATACATCCAACGCTGACAACGGGCAGAGTTTGAGCGATAATACAGGAACATTTTAGAGTCGCGAATGCGTAGTTACTGGTCCGGATTTTTTTTCATTAGAATATGTGTGTAAACAAAGCTTGCAGGCTATTGTGATGCGCTTGTATCGATCCACCGAGGATTTGGTGTTCCTAATAATACGTATGGATTGTAAACGTGTTATATCACAACTTCTAAAAAACTGAAGCAAAATAAAAGTTTCACCAAATTGCCTAAAATGGTGTTGCTGCTGCTATTATCTCCCAAATATTGGCAAAATCGAGTAACTCGTAAATATCACCTTTACTTGTGCAGGATGCAATATGCAGTTGTCTACGATTTATAAGGGTATAGTTATAGCATATGTTAAACGAACAGCGTGTCCTTAAATCAGTATTAGCGTCATGACAAGCTATTGATATCGAGTCGTTCTCATAAGATGCACAGGTGATGTGGCTTATCCAGGCAGTATTTATCTTCAATGGTTCATCATATATTGCACGACACAATTACCATATAGCAATTTGAGTATTCAATGGTGTGCAAGTTTATTATTTGCACATTGCACTATAGCAAGGGATATCGTGTTATCCTCTATTACTTGATGTCATCTAATTCGTCATACTGTAGGGTGGTGAATAATTGAGGTGATTTGACTGTCAGAGATGGATGGTATATGTGGTGAGATGAAATATGAATGACTTCTATTGAGATGCTCAAATACATCGTCAAAACGGTCTTATACCGTCTATTATTTTACCACATTTGGACAAAAACGGAATGCTGCATATTAGCATCAGCACATCATACGCTGCATTCTACAACGGTTCATCCTTAGTATCTGACTGAATACTATATTTCTCATTGCTAGCTAACTAACACGATAGTCAAAGAAGAGTACACAGGCAGGAACTTAAGAGAGTGAAATTTACTCCTCAACCTAAGGAGGTAGCTGACATTATCTAAGACGTGAGAGGAGGAAATGACGAAATCACTGCGGCAGATTAGCCACTGCTCCTACTTGACATTACAACAGCTACCAGACAAGACTTATGACTATTGATGTTCTGCATGCAGTACAATGCACATTACATAACCAATAACTCCGCTCGTAGCCGATCATACATACGCTATCTTGATATTTGTTGAATAATTCATGTTGACACACAAAATGAATGGTGACACACGAGTAATGTTATCTTCTGAGGCGTAGACAAAATTTTGTTAGGCAAGATATTATTTGACAAAGCTTAGATAGCAAGCCGCGTAAATGTCAAGGTCATATCTATTATGGAGTGTCCTGGGTGATGCCCAGTACTTGACAGTTTTAGAGGTCTTGGCCAGATGAAAGTTTAGGGAAAATGGGCTTTGAAGATAGAGGATGGGGTTTGGGGGGGGGGGATATGCATCAACAACACATCAGGGAAGATATGTTCTATTTCGTTCGGGTGCCATTCGCAATCAAAAGAACATGATGCGCTGGGTTGGTGAGTGCAAATTGTCAACATGTTGGTGACTGGTAGGAAACCGAGCCCAATTATTACGTCTGCAGAGTAAGCAAATATATTCATGATCTTAGATACTGCGCGATGAAGACTGCTCTTAAATACAGTTAAGCATGCTGCGGTTCGCTTATATCAAAGCGTGTGGTACTGCTTGCCGATATAGGTTAGCAAATATATTTGAGACATCGTCAATGACAGATATGACAGATATATGCAAAAGAGAGAAGCTACGATGTCAAAATGATATCCAGCCAAATAAAGTATTCATGAAACCGGCTTAGGCGTTGTGGCGAGGACCATTTCAGCAGCCGCTGCTTTGTAGACAATAAATGAATACAGAATTGTTGCCGCCGACCGTCGGGATAAGATATTGCAATACGTGATGTAACATCCCAACTCCAGGACACTTTAACCCGTCCTACTCGCCCGTATTAGATTACCATCACATCCATCACTATATACAAGTCCTCTGAGAATAGGCGGAATATGTGTTGCGACTTGGTTGAAATCTAGGCCCACTCGGTGGTAACTAACGCAAGTTTGTTACGAAAAAAACGCAGAATAATGTAGGGCTCCACATTGCTTGTAACTTTGTTCTATTAGGTCTTCATGAGAGCGTCAAAGACATCGAAGAAAGGAGAATCTTCAGCTAAGCTCCGAACGTCTCGTGACATCTGGCAATTCAACATTGCTTTACTGACCGTTTTGTTAACGGCTGAATGATTTTACGCAATGTGCCTCTTTACTTTATGCCTTACAGATTGACAAATAGTCACGTTGGTTTATTTACCACGCTGGCGTGTGCACAGCCCACATGGTGAATCGGCGAGGTTATGCTCCTACTCAACGCGTGTTTTGCCCATAGCAAACCTGCGGCGTTCCTGATTTAAAGAAGTTGAAAACAAAGTTACTATTTGCCACCAAAACAAATTGAATAAACAACCACGACGGCAAAATAATCAGGTAATCTATTGAATGCCCATTGTGCGCCTTTTTGCTCACTTGTATCTGTGGTGTCGAATTTCGGTCCGGCATCAGCGTTTACAGACATGATCAATCAACGTCTTCTAACACAATGCTTGGTCATTGTATGGCGATGGCGATGACTGGATTTGAGAAAGATGGTTGCAGGTCAGTTCGCCTCTGGGACGGCTCACCCCCGGGTCAGGTCGCCCCCGGGTTTTTTCCCCGGGACGATATGCCCTGCAATGTTACGCCCTCGTTTTACAGAAATGAATATACTGAATGCTACATATTTCAGCTATTAGCAGAACAGTATTAATGATTTTATATCTGTTGATATGAAATACATTTAAAGCATTATGTCTACCGTTTAGAAAAACCATACATCGCACCATCGCCCCCATAGAGTGCTGTTAGGGTGTTTGGACTCGGCGGCCAGGGCATTTGGCCGGGCAGTCATCTCGGGACGATATGCCTTTTGAACAAAATGCGTACAGATACAGACACCGCGCACCAGAAGAATGTGTTGTATATTTTATTAATGGCAGCAGAATATAATGTTATAATTGATCACTTTATAAAAACAGGTAAAATAAAACAAGATTAAAAAGCACACACAAAAATACATATAACTCAATACATCTCGGCTCTTTATTCAACATTCATAAAACATTCATCACAACAAACCAGTGAAATAAAACAGGAATACGTAAATAGAAGAATATGAACTAAAAGCGCACACATGCATGCATATATATCAATACAACTCGGGCTTTTATTCAACAATCATAAACCATACATGACCCCGGGGCGTATCGTCCCGGGGAGGGCGAATCGACCTGGGGGCGAAACCGTCTGGGGGACGAATTGACCCGATACCGAGAAAGATGATTTGGTGCATTGGGCTGGGCTGATTCGAGTCTGCGGAATTAAGTGGGTTGGCTTTAAGGTGGATTTAGGACCCGGATGGTGGCACACAAGTTACGTTTATATCGCAAAACCGTAGGCAAACCGCAAAATTTGCCCTTTTTGTCATGCCTCGCGTGTTTTTGCAAGTTTTTTTGGAAAGCTCACAAATGTAAACGTTTGGTCGCATTCTCAAAAAAGATCCGAACACGTCAGACCGAATTTTTTTACCAAAACCAGGCTTTTTCTATCAAGCAGCATTATTTTCAAAGGAATACGAAATAATCAAGAATGAATAGCATGGCTCACACTCTAAAATATTCCAATGGTCTGTCACCTACTTCAATTGTGGCAAAATGTTTAAATCAGACGAACGAAGCTGAAGGATTAGTAAACGGTACAAATTATCAAGTACAATTAGAACGTGACATCAAGGATTTTATTAACGTTTTGTCAATATGCGTGTCCTATACGTATAGCTTGCGGCTTCTCTAAACGGTCCTGAACAGAAATACACTACATTAGATCTGTGTTTATGGCTTATTGTGGTGAAAATCCGTTACGCACAGCCAGTCGCACCTCATTCGTTAGTTTGTAGCTGTGAGCTGTTGAAGCGAACTTTTACGGCATAGTAACATCTTGTCACATGGATTTGGTGTAGTTATGTCAATACCTATCATAAAACCTAACAGCACGAAACCGTAACCGTTTTGACGCTAAGGACAATCAGCCACGACATATTTGCACAAATGACAATGCGGCAATTAGGACTGGCTTACATGACTTGTTCAACAACAATATAGTCAATTTTGGAAGCGCATTGAAAGTTCTATTGTGGGTGGTCAGGTCCGATTTCTACTTACAAAAGTACATTAATTACAATGGTCTGAGAGGTTTATTCAATAGATTGAACTAATATATTCGATTCATTAGCATTTCACTGGAGCCTTTTAGACAAAGAGATCAATTACCTCAATATGATATTCCGTAAAGCATGTTCAAGGTTCTAAACACATACCTTAATTACCTTTGGCCATATAAATCGGTCTTTTACATGTTGGAGCAAACCATGGCTGCATTTAGCAAGCGCTTAAATAAATCCTGATGTTTCAATAGCAGAAATAGCTAATCAAGTTGCATTTTGTAACGATGGCAACGATGTTGACCTGCTTGCTCAAGTGTTGTTAAACCAACCGTGCTCTCCAACCCAGCAACCATGAATGGGTAGCATGAAACGTTAACATCACAAGGCTAAATATTTTCATGATACTGCAACTTCCGAATATCATTAATGCATATTGGCACGTGCTTCTAAGTACCCTTCATAAATACAAGCGCAATTGCGACAGTGTCAAAATATATGGCTATAATAACCTCTTTGTCCGAAATAGATAACTTAAAAAGCACAGATATAATGCCATTGCCCCTTCACACTTCTATTACGAACATGTTTATTCAAACCAAGCATTCCACAATGCATGATGTCATCGTAGATCATTGATTATCTGAGGGAATAGCAAAATATCCAACTACCATCTCTAGCAAACTATTAGGCATTCGAGAAAGGCTGATGCGAATGGATATCGAATTCATTTAGAGTTGCCGTCAATTTGCATACCTCTATCATTACACAGCAAAGATCAACTTGTGGCCCACACCTGATGTCTTGCACTGCCATAGGAGAAAATATCCTAACGAAGCATTATGTGAGTATAATTTGGCCCCACTATGCATTATTAATATATTAATATTAGGTGCACCCGGAAAGTTACTTGTGCTGGCGGAATTCTACTCCCGGGTTAACTTTCTTTAACTAGCCACCAAGGGTCATCAAAATGGTGTAATTTGCATAATTATTGACTGCATACCTAGCGTATGGGCTTCACTATAGCATTAGGTCGGTGTATCGTCTGAAGCTAACCAGCATGGCGTCGCTGTAGGATCATGACGTATTATGGTTGGATTTCAAACTTGTTAGCCGACCTCACACTGAGTGACTTGATCAGGTGGATCAAGATAACCGACCACTCGGCTTACACTGATAAATGTGTCAGTGGTCGGCCAGATAGGGAAGAGCTTTCAGTACTTGGTGCTCAACAAACGTCAAACTGTACCATGCGAAGTATTATGCTGCTGGTGCAAACATATCCAAATTAAGCTATTGAATAAGCTTTGTAATGCTGTTAATGCTCCTTAAGCAGCAATGACTATAAAGGTTCGTGCTACCAATTTTCAATGATACTGCATAGTTAGCGCTCAGTAATATGATACAGAATGATTGCAACGCCCATAGAGGACTTCGACACATGATATGCACTAATCCCATCGATATTTAACCAACTTATAAACATTTGATTAGGTACCAATTAGGCAAGTATGTTATATATGGACAGGGCATTGACTGACGTCGGTGAATAGTGTTTCGTCAAATGTCAATCCTCATAGAATATTTGAAATAAACTTTAAGCTGACATAAAGATTGAGTATATTGTCTGTCAATTCACTGTTCCCTCACGTTAAGAGCAGAGTTCATTCAGCGTGCTATCTTTGTCTCTTCAGTTTGATCCACAAAGCTGAACGGCGGCTATCTTATTAACTTCCATTCCTAATGTAATTGTCCACCCCATTCACTTTGTCGCGCGTCGCATTTATTTCACATTATTGGTACGATGTACAGTAGACGCTCATATGGTTGGCTATAAACCAGTCGACAAGATGCAGAATGTTATCTGCAGTTCACCAGGATGGCTGTTAGCAAACAACATAATGATAATAGTTCAAACGGCTTCTTTAATTCAAATGGCTTCCATGGTATACTGTCCGTGTTTGTAGACTAGCAGACAGGACGCAGATAAATCACAAAGCTCACTGGTAAATCTGATAGAAAACAGCATTATACCAGCGTGATCAGACCATTGCATGACTCTGTAGTCACCACTGAATGACATTAATGTCACATTAAATGGAAGATTGTTATGTTCCTGCCTGAAAAATGCAACGAAAACATGAAATAGTATTTCTGATAATAGATGTATAGCACACCTGTCTTTAACAATACCCCGCATAATATATTGCTAATTGCTATGTGGTTGCATGCAATATACCCATACCAGTAAATTACTTACACAACAAGATGGCCCGGCATTATATCAAAAGGGTCCAACGGGGAAATAAACCTCATACATCGTGAGAATGAGCGCTATATTTAACATCACCCGGTGGTACAAGTCTACCCATTCCTCATTGCCGATATATCTTTAGCAGTACTGCTATGTTTAATGCAGTAAGTAATAAATTACATACAGGCTCCATATAACGATAAAGTAATTAAACGATATGATAGTGATGAGCTAGGCTATTTTATCAAATCACTATTTACAACCCGATTTTAATGCACCAAAAGCCTAAAGAGATTACCGTCTATTTACAGAATTTTTACCTGACCGCTTATATAAGACGCGAACAGGCTATGACCTAGTTTTTCTTCATTATGCCGCCGTAAAGGTTGTTTCATCAGCAGATGTTTGTCTGCACAAAGAAGCTGTCTTTGCGACTTAGTCCAAGTCCGTTTGCATGCTCGGAGATGGCTGAACTAGAAGTGAAACCTCATCTAGCAAAAACATGAAACGATGCCAAAGTCTAGACGTTGATATAGGGTGGTAGCTCGTTCTGTTTTTGGTACTTTGTCACATGCTGATTGAAACAAGGTAGCACTAGCTCTTGCACGTGGTCGATTTCACTTTTTGCCCTGCAATTTCATCTCGATCTGAATTGACCCATCGAGTTTTTCTCCTTAAAAAATTTGGCTGGAACAAAAAATGTAAAATGTTATAGTCATGGTGGTCAGGTCCGATTTCTACTTACACAAGTACATTTATTACAATGGTCTGAGAGGTTTATTCAATAACACCATTAAGTGTACAATTAATTGAGTGGAGTACGTATCAACTCAATGTTTGAATGCACACCGTCTTTAGTATATATATATATATATATATATATATATATATATATATATATATATATATATATATATATATATCTATATATATATATATATATATATATATATATATATATGAATGAATGTACTTGTTGTTCTCGAATGAATGTTCCTGTAGTTCTCAAGCTATTGTGTACCTGGTAAGCATCGTCGTTAGTTCCCTGGCGTTAAGCTCCAAGGGCGAAAAATCTCTGGATACATAGCAACGATACTGAGCATCTTTCTTTTGTAGTTTGGCGATATATTTCATTCAGTTTTGAAGCTGCCGGTATGTGTTACTCTTGCCATCGCTATTTATATGAATGCGCAAAGATAGTTGTTTAGTCACAGCATAATCGGTCGTGTGTAATCAATTAGGATCATTAGGAGTTTTCAAGTTAGGTCTGACTATCGCTGCTATCGGGGTATATATATTCTTACTGTCATATCATGTTTCTATTCCCTGACAACATCCACTGACTGGAAAGGACTAGGTAAGTAGTGATCCTTGTCACAATGCCTCAAGGAATAGCATAATTATTTTACGTGACAGCTCGTTCAATTCTGTTACTCATCTCAATGCTAGTGTGCAGCTTTCAAGCTGTCTTATGTTGTTGCTGCTTGTCAGTTTAACTATATTGTCACCCAATTTATCTGACCCATTTTAGTGCAATTTAGGTCATAGGCTACTGTTCCCCGTTATCATTGTCCAGTGCCCAACTTTCGGCGACGTAGAGTGATTGGTTGTGTTCCTTTGAATGGATCACCACAATTTATGTCATTTATAGTCGTAGCCAGCTTAATTTTGACCGCAAATTACCCAAACGAAATATGCATATATGGTCTGAGATGTTGACCGATGATTCGACCGAATTAGATGTATCCGGAAGGTGGCATATATCGGCAGCATTCATTTTCCACAGCTCATCTTCTGTGTCAAAATATCATCATGCAACAGTGCAATTTGCATAGTTGGTGGCGCTTGTGTCGGGCTTTTGCAACCTCATTTATCGTAAAGGATGTGGTGAAGTTTATCTATCATTTTCTAGGGTAATGAAGGAGGTTTTACAGTCCCCAGTAGACGGTAGGCTTAGTCATAGCAATGCCCTCTTCGTATAATGCCCCAATATACCTTATAAACCTTAAAACGGTCGTATATCACTGACAGCTCCTTCTTTGCAATAACCCTAAACAAAATGTTAATTGTAATAGACTTTGTGCCATTGTTATTGCCAAACTGCAACTGTAACGCGTTAATGCTGCCAAATCGATAATCTGCAACGAGGGAACACCACATTACAGCTGTTAACCATGTGTGCATTACCGGCGTTGAATTAGACACACCGTCAATGTAACTGGCCATTCCTAACCGCGTATTGTCAGTTTATCAAGGCTCATTGGAGTTTATCAAGGCTCAGTCCCAGAATTAAATTACTCATTAGTATCACAAGGGAACCCTATGACGTGGATGTAACTTTGCAAAAAATATGTTGACACTGTTGCAGTTTTCTTTTGTATATCTTTTGTGTATGTATTCTTTATCCCTGGCTGACCTGCGACCGAAAATCAAATCATAGTTTTAGCAATTCATATGACCAATATATGACACGCCAAGAATCAACACGTCGCAGATCAAACGGAAGCAATGTCACTACATGAAAGCGAACCACAAGAGGCACGATGGGGCAGCTTACACTGTTCTAGGTATGAGAGTAAATGTTGATCATCTAGCAAAAACACTGCTGCAGGCTCAGGTTAGTCAGTTTCTTGCTTAAGATTGTATCCGTCTGATTGAATGGGTAAGAAATACTTGGCTGCTGAGAGTAAAATGCACGTTAACCTACACATTAAGAATAGCAAATGATGTATTTGCTATCACAAAAGTTGGTCGATTAGAACTCTGGCCATCTTTTATGAATGATGACACGCGAGTCATTGTACATGCCAGGGCAAAGATGAAATGTTGGTGTACACAATATTAATTGACATGGCTCAGATAGGTAGCCACCGAAAGTCTAGGCGCTAATTCTCTCTGATTGTTCGATGGAATACCCTATAGTTGACGGATTGAACGGTCTGAGCCTACAGAAAGTTCAAGGGCATGGAGCATTGGATGCTGAGGGGTAGTGAGGGGGGGGGGGTGGAGGGAGGGGGGTGACACATGCTTCAACCAAAAGCCTAAGAAAAGTTTTTCATTTTGGTTCAGGCGAGCGCGGGTGCTGTTCATAGCCCAACGAATATAATTACCCAGTAAAAGCTTTGCATGCTGAATATGGAATAGAAGAACCATCAGAATGTATATGAAAGATAAAAGGCAAATGCGTTCAGTGTCAAATACCCATCAAGACTTCTACTCCTTCGATGAAGATTTCTTTAGCATATAATTGCCTTGTTGAAATCCAATCTCTATCATATTAAGCCTGCAGCTTGTAAAAGATATGTATGACCTCAGGATCTTAGCAATAACGGCTGCACTAAAATTGTTTTTTGAAAGTACAGTTGATTGCTGACTTTAATTTTTCATTCAGCCTCTTATCCATGGAAGTTTGAAATCAAGCATGTTGTGAATTGCTTATTAATATATGCGCCCATGCTTACAGGTATTGGTCAGTAAATATATCTAAGGGAAACGATGGACAGATCAGACAAATATGTGCTAAAGACGAGAGGTGCGATGTCAAAAAGATATCCGGTCAAATCTCGTAATCAAGAATGAGAGTCTGTATAGCTCCGTGAAGATTTTTTTGTGATTCATTTCTGCCTATGATGGTGTGTAAACACGGAATATTGGCCGCTACGATAGAAAGTAGATAATGCAGTACATGTTACTTCACTCCCACACGAACAATAATGATTGACATCTTCAGCTCGCCCTACTCTTCGGTATTAGAAAGGCGCCACTTCAGATCTCAGGAAATGGGCGTGATTGTCGTTTTGATTTAATAATGTGGTTGAAATCGAGGTCTGTTCTGTGCTAAATAAAGAAAAACCACATAAGTTCTTACAATAACGGAATAAAATCGGATCCTAACATAGTTTAGCGAGATATCACGTAGGCATTCGTGAAAATGGCAATGCCATATAATCATTTGGCAGCTTGTACGGGTACAGGGGACAACTAAGTCTAGCGTTTATATTTGATTAATCCTGGCTACGGATTGTAAGCTTCAGGACGTCTCCGGATACCGTCTACAGCAATAAGGGTCTAAGTAAAGAGTTTTGTTATTAGTGTTGGCTAACGTTATGACCGACTATGAGGGAGATGATTTGGTGCATTGGGCTGGGTTGTATCTTGACCAGCGGAAAAAAAGTGCACCTAAACACAAACCCAAATCACCTACGGCGTTAACTGATCAAGTTACTCCCATTGAATGTTATATATCCGGTGATCGATACAACAGATACTGTCATGTTGTTACGGTATACTTTTGGCAGACAAACTGACGTCATTAACATGGATTATAAACCCCATGACGCATATTGGATCTGTTAAAGAGTCACTTCTAGGCGGTATGTGTCAGCAGCTAGTTAGCATTTATTGCCACAATAATCAATTATCAGTGCACGGCGAATTCATTGACAGCTTGTTAGGGCGTGGCCTGAATAGATGACATTGATAGATGCCAGACATTGAACTCTGACGTCGTAGATATTTGTTATCTGCTTTCCGAGAAGAGGTCATAACGCTAGGTGTAAGATATGACCAGTATATCACACCGTTGAATGTCATAGAATTCAGTATTTTAGTATCAATATATGGCGGATAGCTGCTTCTTAACGCAGCACAACGTAGCAGCCAGTAGTAGCTTCAAAAAACAACGCGACCTCTCGCACCAACCTTATAAAACGACGACATGGCGATAATTCCCTGCATGAGATATCAAGCACTCGCACATGCACACAGTAATAGCGATAATGAAACTATGGGTAGATTTTCATCATGCGCAGTACTGCCCAGATCACAGAGAGTCGGTCTTTTACGGGCGGCCATCAGAACATTGAGTATACGTTCAACACCTCAAATCATGTTGCTTGATTCCAACAGAAATAGTATGAAACCGCAACCCGTAACCATGGCAAACTAGTGTCATCTTCGCGGCCTCAGCACACAGTTAATGTCGTGCTTGTCATCCTCACTTCACTCTTAACCACGATTAGAAAGCGACAAAAAGTGAGTATTGCCTCGCTTCCCTCCAAACCACCAGACTAGAGCAAGGCCAATGATTCTAGGATGCCGAATACTTGAGAGTCTGTGAAACAGGGCGGCGCAGAACACACCATCTCGTGGCCATCACTACAGAACGCGTAGTGAAGGAAGAGTTTTACGTATCACCCAAGAGAGTCATCGCGCGATCGGAGTTCCAGTTTCAAACTGAACTGCGATTTAATCTATAATTGGTAGGGTCTGATGAAGCAGGATAACAGAGTTGCGTTGTGTCTACTCAAATTGGGCGACAAAGTTGTGCTACGCGTGGTTGATTACAACTACTGTTGCTGGAGCATCTTTAATTATGCATTCTGATTTTTCGATAATAGAGTTTGGCTTCGTCGAACTTCAATAATATAAACAGCGTAGGTGCCCATGAGGTTTAATCATCACCTCGAGTGATCTCACTATGCCTTAGAGTCGGCGGTTAGTTAGCATCGTCAGATGATACTATGGCCAACAGTCGACGATAAAGCCCATAAGCATTATTAATCAAGACCCTCCAGCAATGCGTCAAGATTAACTCCTAACACTCTTAATCATAATCTTGATATAGGCAATTACAATTGCAATTCGTCATTTGCCTTATTTGTCGTGATTTTCCCTATTTTTGTTTGTTGTAATTACCCTGAATGTTGACCAGAGGATGTAATAATTTATCTGGTGAAAACATTGTATATCCTGACAAGTAACGAGCCTTATCGATATAAAATGACATTGCACGTTTTTCAAACGCGCTATCTAGTCCGTTTCACAATGCTTGTATACATATACACTATATTTTAAAATTAATGAACTATAAATGGTAGTGCATTAACAATCCTCATGATTCAGGTAATCGTCCAGCTGCGAGTACATGCACATCAGGCACGATCCATGCCTTCATCATGCGTTACGGCCCTTATGAATGTTTGACACCACTTCTCCGGATATTCTTATGCGCGCATGAAGGCAGAACGGCAAGATGGCCAACCAACAATAGGACACGGATGAATAAAGATACATGAGCAAATATGTATAGCATCAGTTTGTGTAATTGCATTACTGTAAGCAAATTACACATTGAATCACACCCATACTTACAGCTACTATTAGGGCCTATCATATTAAAGTATGTGTCCCATGTGTTGAACAATAATAGCTTTGGTTGTCTTGTGGGTCTGGCAACACAAGCGGCATATGTTATTCTCGGTGACATAACCGCAGCATCCATCTTATTATCTTGTGATTACCTGTCATAAGTTCGTGTAGCGAACCGAAGCAACATAGGACGATATCATGTTAAAATATTTACAGAGATAAGGTTAGAGATGGCCCTTTTGTCCATGGCTGTGCGAACGAGTGAGATTGTAACTCAACTATTGGAAATCACTATCCTGTTAATGAATTACGTTAGCCATTTGTCATTCCGACAAGAATACTGTAGTGCTGCAATACTTTTTTGTCTATTACACAATTGTATGCGGAAGTCAACGTTGGAAGATATAATTCCCATTGCTATGTGTAGGACTAAAGATTTGTGATAAAGCATATTTGATCAACGCATAAGCTCACAATATTATACTATTCCTACGTTGGTGGGGTTTTAAGAGTATTCAAAATAATACTCTCATAGTATACATTGATATAGTTACAGGGGTTCTTTTATAAAGTAATTGAGGTTAACCTAAATAGGTTTTACCGCACATCGTTAATCCCTAAATCAATTAATGCGCCGATAAAGAAATAAAAACACCTGGGTTTAACCAATTCAAAAGGAATAAGGTAATCAATACGTTAATTTTAGTGTCATACATTGTAAGGGATTTTACAATCAACCCA
This sequence comes from Urechis unicinctus, assembly GCA_034190875.2. Lineage (NCBI taxonomy): Eukaryota > Metazoa > Annelida > Polychaeta > Xenopneusta > Urechidae > Urechis > Urechis unicinctus. The sequence continues at coordinate 54,429,862 of CM067342.1, forward strand.
TATTGAAGCGTCTATTGTGTCGTTGCCTCGCAGTTTTGCGCTCTGACTGTCCTCTGAAGACTTATTTTTTATTTGGATCGTTACATACATATACATGTCTAGTCTATTTACACAAGGAAACAGTTGAATTGTACTTTATAGATTTGCTGTGCTATCTCTAACGCTATAGCAAAACAACTGTCTGAGAACAACGAGGTGTGCATTAAAGGGTGTTCATTACTTGCCGTTATTATAATTTTCCATGCCATAATTCTTTTAAGACGTGGACAATTTAATGAAACTTTCATCTCTCGAGTAATGTGTTCTTCAGATACATATGCGTCTATGAACCTGCATCAGATACATAACTCAATCGACAGAGATGCATGTTGTAAAGGACTGTTTTGGTTCAGGCACAGTTACATACATATTTTTGCTTTATAGTGGTGAATATCTAGCAAGTGCAAATAACCATCAACGGACTGCGGGCTATGTTGTGACATTGATATATTGTACTTCATGGCACGTACATTCAATGTTGACAAGCAACTGTACGGGGATATATAGCATTCAACACCAACAGTTTTGCTACCTAACCCAGTCTCTACATAAAGAACAGATACTGCGTGTCAGAAGGTCAGGCTGAATAAACTCAACAGATTACCAAATACGCATCGGCAACGACTCAGTGTCGTTTGATATATTGCAGATCCAAAGGACAAATTTATGGTCATCTAAATATTATTCATAAATTTGTCGTTCAACACTAATACTTTTGCTATGGAAATCCAACGATATGGGCGACTCTGTCGATAACTTATTTTTCCCAGTTCAATGGTATAATGTGCCGCTCGAAATCATGTAACAGCAACTATAACCCGTTATTCGAGTCACATAAGTGCAAATAAGAGTCCACGATGGATGATTGCTCGGAATATTTAAGGGAAGTTGATAAGCAATGGTTTTAAGACATAGGCATAATTGGGCTTAGTATTTATAGCAAATAATTTTCAAACGTAATGAACTTTGGAATTTGCTAATGCTTCGTGCAACAGTGTGGTGTTTTGCCCAGCAATTTGCAACAAATACTCGAATCCATAGGCAATTAAGTGTCACATAAGTTTCCTTCAAAGGTAACGATGTCCAGAGCATTGTCGTCATTGCTATGAGGAGTGTCAACAGTTCACAATACAGCGTATTAAAACATTCATCAACAAACGTTAGCATTATTTACAACAGTATAATTGTAAAGTTCCCGCTTTATAATATATGACTTTTCTTGTGCTTTTAACGCAGCCATAAAATCCCAGAGTGGGGTTTTTGACAGCCATTACAAGAAATTCATGAGGCATCGCTGAACTGCTGTCACACATTCAACGAATGCAGCAATATTTATTGCGATTATAGCCTACTGTTTCGTCATCTCACAATACATAGTAAATATTTATCTGGACACGTGACAAGTTTTGCAGCAAACAAATAAACGACGTTTTATGTCTCAACCATGGAGTCGTCGTGTTATTGATGGTGTCGATTTGAACAGACCAACAACACAACTAATATAAATTAAAGGCATGCTTGAATGGAATTAGATTGGCTGCGGTATGTTTATGTACAGGGTTGATGTGATTCACGAAACATTTTTGGAGCGGCATGACACACACTTCTAGGTTTATCGTCTGTGTTAAAGATGTATTAAGGAAAGTCTGACTGTGCCAATTGAGAGCTTTGTCCATAATATTAAGTATGAGAATATCGGGAGATCAATATCCATCCTCGTGTAGCGCGTTAACGACCCTTGCGACCTGTACAGTAAGATACTTATAATCATTAGAGTATTACGAGGACGATGCTGCCACAGTTAATATGTGGTAAATACGGATCAATTCCTGAATACAAATGACCAAAGTGCAAACGGTGCTGATAAGGTATCCGATCTCGGCACAGGGGGTATTTCTCAACCTGCATCTGCCGAATGAGTTTGTGTGGCATCATATCCACCGGTGCTCATCTAGCTCGAAACATTAGAATAAAAGGTGTGTGTTGCGCCTTATAGATTAGAACGAGGGGCTGTTTGTATTTTATACACTGGAGCTACAGTTTTGTTTGGTCTGATCGATTTGAACGAGGTTGTGTAACCGATTTAAGATGCATTATGATGGCTTCATGACAAGTTTCAGCTATCTTTGACAATTGGCTAGTTTAGGGGATGATCAGCTGCATTCTTTAAAGTTGTTATGTCCAGCTGTAGACGAATCGAGAAATATGATTAACGCTGACAATGCGCCAGGTTAACGGGCGGTCATTTATAATTTGAAGTAATAGCGCAATCACTTTGCACCCTTATTCACTTTCTTGGTAATGATTAAAGTATGACTGCAAAACGTCAATAGACTAATTGACGACCTGTGATTTAATTTTCCACAATTTTGTAATGATCAACTGTTTCAAAACGTTGCACTGCCATAATTTTAATACTATATCTCGCGAGTGCATCGTACCTCCCGGGATGGCTTTATCGCGATTGCTATAAATGTAAAGGGCTACAGACAGTGATATAAATGGATCTGACAAGTCCGTAACCGCTTTTAGCAAATGAGGAATGTCGGATCTAGGTATTTCCATCTCCTATGGCATAGTTTACAAGGCGATTCCACATGTTGTTGATTATCAACCACAGATCACATTTCCTTACGATACAATAAGATGGGCGTCAGCGGGGCTTCGTCTTAGACAAAGTCACATCAGACGAGGTCCATGGGATCAACTAAGTCACTATTATAACCCGCCATTGATATCCCAATGAATCCAAGAAGCGAAAACGGCAAGATAAATAGCTGTTGTTGCCTACAAAATGCGTAAAAAAACATAGATGGACGAAGAATAAATTCCATATGACTGCGTGAAAATGCCTATTTAGCGCTGAGTGTGTTTTAAATCTACCTGCCTCGTCTTTCAGAACACATCTCGTTTCCGATCAACCATCTTTCATAGGTTACCGACATGCATGTTCACATATGCTGATCTTTAAAACTGATCACTCCTTTTCTTACAATGAAGCAATATCGTCGAAGTACAAAGCCCAATGATAGTTCACTCACTACAAATATAATTAGAAAGGACCAAAAACCTTTAAAACATGCTGCTGCGATTCGAGTTTGAATAATAGCTGATGAATCCAAACCTTATGAATTTGCAAATGTTCCGTGTTATCTTTTGGCCAATAACATATTTCCGAACAATATAAAACCGGAAGACTCATTGACGTGCCCGCATCGACCTAGACTCGGTATAGCAACTCTTCTTCGATTTTGCTCTGTAATGTCTGCCTAAGTGAAAGGGCCAGCCAGATGTTTACTGCTTGGCTATATTTCGCAAGCTACATTTTCAATCATAGTCCACTCCACGCTTATGGTGTGTCATCAGGTATCGCATTAGTTAAACAATAATTGTTTGAGTCTTCATCTTGAAGTGATGACGAGATTTTGATATGCACAAGGTATTGCTGGCATTCTTATTCGAAGGGCAGAAATAGCATAAAATGCCGCGCATTGATTACTTCGTCATTTAACGTTGGTTTTTACGACAGTTTCTGCTGCACAGTAAAGAAGGGTTCTATCGCGTTTGACACCGTTGTAGAAGCTTAGGTAGGGTGTTCGACAGCAATAACAAGAAAATCAACCAGCACCTGTCCAGTTCTGTCGCACCGTTTACATACATTTATACGCATTGATTATCAATGGATATTGAGGTAATAGGCTTTGATCCCTGTTCCTCATTGTTAAGCACGGGATTAGTGTTTGCGGAATGATGTTTAATGTAGCTACCATGGGGTTCGTCACAATTAACGTCAGTTATAGGTATAATCGGCTAATTAATAAGTCAGGGCTGTGATTATGTCGCTCGATTTTTCTGTACGTTATGTATTATCTAAGCAGCACGTTACATAGGTCTGGCCCCAAGGATCTTTAACTTGCATTGTAAGTGCCACTAAACTCATAATGAGCCAAGCGTGACTGTACAAACGGCCGTACGTCCGTACGTTTAGGCTACAGAATATCAAGGGTTAACTATCCATCTCGTGTAGCGATGTCAACCATAAATACACAATTATCAATAAAAGGTGAAAGATGCATTTAATCAAAACCCTTCCGTAATTCTGTTTTGAAAAAAAAGATTTATCTACTGATTAGTTACTACGACTAGTAATCGTCTAAAAAAGCTCGATACGAATCGGTAACCCATATGTGTTTAAGCCTTTGTAAGATTCGATTTCTTATTTGTGAAGGGACGTGTGTTTTAATCCATATTTGGCATACAGTAGACGCTACAACATCCAACGCTGACAACGGGCGGAGTTTGAGCGATAATACAGGAACATTTTAGAGTCGCGAATGCGTAGTTACTGGTCCGGATTTTTATTCATTAGAATATGTGTGTAAACAAAGCTTGCTGGCTATTTTGATGTTCTTGTATTGATCAACCGAGGATTTGGTGTTCCCAATAACACGTATGGATTGTATACGTGTTATTTTACAACTCCTAAAAAACTGAAGCAAAATAAAAGTTTCACCTTATCGCCGAGAAAGGTGCTGCTGCTGCTTCTATCTAGTCCCAAATATCGGCAAAATCGAGTAACTCGTAAATATCACCTTTACTAGTGCAGGAGGCAATATGCAGTTGTCTACGATTTATAAGGGTATAGTTATAGCATATGGTAAACGAACAGCGTGACTTAAAATCAGCAATAGCGTCATAAAAGCCTATTGATAGTGAGTCTTCCTCATAAAATGCACAGGGGATTATGCAGGCAGTATTTATCTTGAATGGGTCATCATATATTGCACGACACAATTACCATATATAAATTTGCGTATTCAATGGTGTGCACGTTTATCATTCGCACATTGCAATATAGCAAGGGATATCGTGTCTTCACCCATTACTTGATGTCATCTTATTCGTCATACTGTGGGTGGTAATTGTGGTGATTTGACTGTCAGAGATTGATGGTAAATCCGATGAGATGAAATATGAATGACTTCATATTGAGATGCTCAATTACACTGTCAAAACGGTCTTATACCGTCTATAATTTTACCAAATTTGACAAAAAAGGAATGCTGCATATTAGCATCAGCACATCATACGCCGCATTCTAAAATTGTTCATCCTTAGTATCTGACTGAATACTATATTTTTCATTGCTAGCTAACTAACACGATAGTCCAAGAAGAGTACACAGGCAGGAACTTAAGAGAGTGAAATTTAATCCTCAACCTAAGGAGGTAGCTGACATTATCTAAGATGAGAGGAGATGTCGACAGTGAAGAAATCACCGCTAGAGAGCCGCGTAAATGTCAAGGTCATAACTATTATGGAGTGTCCTGGGTGATGCCCAGTACTTGACAGTTTGAGAGGTCTTGGCCAGATGAAAGTTTAAGGTAATTGGACTTTGAAGATAGAGGGTGGGGTAGGGGAGGTGAGAGGGGGTTCATGCATCGACAACACACCAGGGAAGATATGTTCTATTTGGTTGGGGTGCCATTCGCAATCAAAAGAACATAATGCGCTGGGTTGGTGAGTGCAAGTTGTCAACATGTTGGTAACTGGTAGGAAACCCAACCCAAATAATACGTCTGCAGAGTAGGCAAATATATTCATGATCTTAGATACAACGCGATGAAGACCTCCCTTAAAAACACATTAAAATACCAATAGATTGCTGACTTTCTGTTATCCATTCGGACTCTAATATGTAGATGAATCCAGTAAAGCGTGCTGCGGTTCGCTTATATCAAAGCGTGCGGTCATGCTTGCCGATATAGGTTAGTTAATATATGTGGGAGACATCGTCGACTTATAGATATGACAGATATATGCAAAAGAGAGAAGGTACGTTGTCTAAATGATATCCGTTCTTTGCTACATGCCTTACAGATCGACAAATAGTCAGGTTGGTTTATTAACAGTGCTGGCGTGTGCACAGCCCGCATGGTGAATCTGTGAGGCTATGCTTCTATTCAACGCGTGTTTTGCAAATAGCAAACCTGCTGCGTTTCCGATTTAAAGAAGTTGAAAACAGCAGTTAATATTTGCCACCTAAACGATTTGAATAAACAACCACGAGGGCAAAATAAATAGGCAATCTATTGAATGCCCATGGTGCGCCTTTTTGCTCACTTGTATCTGTGGTGTCGAATTTCGGTCCGGCATCAGCGTTTACAGATAACATTATACAATCAACGTCTTCTAACACAATGCTTGGTCATTGTAGATAGTGATGTTGACTACTGGATATGAGAACGATGATTCGATGGATTGGGCTGGGCTGATTCGAGTAAGTAGCTGGGTTGGCTTTTAGGTGGATTCAAAGACCCGGAGGATGGCAAACAACGTACGTAAATATCGCAAAACCGTAGGCAAACCGCAAACTTAATTTTTTTGTCATGCCTCGTGTGTTTTTGCAAGTTTGTTTGAACGCCCACAAATGTAAACGTTTGGTCGCATTCTGATCCGAATTGACATCCAGGTCAGCACTGTGACAGCGAAAGGGTTTATTTTTGCAGCTCCTGCTGAAGAGGCGATTCGAGATGTTATGTTTTGAAGCGCAATGGTTTACTTGCCTTGGATGTTTGGACCAAAGCCAGGCATGAAACTCGTTCGGCATAATAACTTAGAATATGACCTGCAAATGCTTCGAAAATTGGAAAGCGAGAGGGTAACAATATAAGCAGCATTATCGTTAGCTTTTGCGGTAGATACATTGAATAGCATTATCGTAATATTACCGAAAGCAGGCTGAATTGCAGAATCGTGGAGAATGTTGTTATATATCATAAGCATAATTCACACGGCCTACCTCTGCAAATGTTATATTTGACGTACCGTTATATATTTATTTGCAGGTACAATCACTGCACACAACGATTGTAATGCATTCCAATGATATATAATAGGGTCGCCTTCTGGCTGGTTTTAGGATATATTGTGTGATATATGAACAGCAGCTGAGATGATAAAGTCTTTAACTTCTAGCCCTTGCTGTTTGCATCCATATATGTCTCGAGAATCCCATGCCATTTTATTTTGAATCAACAATTGGAGATGTCATGATAAACATATGATTTTAGCTAAATCATAACAAGCTCATTTTCATGGACATCGCATAACAAATGCAACTGTTAAATATAGTTTTCATATATATATATATATATATATTTATATATATATATATATATATATAGATATATATATATATATATATATATATATATATATATATATATATATATATATATATATATATATATATATATATATATATATATATATATATATATATATATATATATATATATATATATATATATATATATATATATATATATATTAATTACTGGCGATGCATCTTCCCAAACTAATATAATATTTCAATTTGTCTTTTACTTAATTAATATATTTGCTTTTAATATTGAAAAATTCTAGAAACATTTTAATTGTACAATTTAGTAAATGGAGTACGTATCGACTCAAAGTTTTAACACACATCGTCTTTAGTCGATCTTGGCCATATAAGTTTATATTTATTATAGATTGAACTAATATATTACATTCATTGGCATTTCACTGGAGCCTTTTACACAAAGAGATCAATTACCTCGATCTAAATATTCCGTAAAGCATGTTCACGGCTCTGAACACATACCTTAATTACCCTTGGCCATATTAATCGGTCTTTTACATGCGGGAGCAAACCATGGTTGCATTTAGCAAGCGCTCATCAAGGGCGTTGTGTCTCATTTGTAACGATGCCAATGACGTTGACGTGCTCACCCAATTCGTGTTAAACAAACCGTGCTCTCCAACCCAGCAGCAATGAATGGGTAGCATGAAACATTAACATCACAAGGCTAAATATTTTCATGATACTGCAACTTTCGAATATCATAACTGCATTTTGGCACGTGCTTCTAAGTCCGATTAAAGTACCCTTCATACATACAAGAGACATTGCGACAGTGACACAATATATGGCTATAATAACCTCTTTGTCCGAAATAGAGAACTTAAAGGGCACAGATATAATGCCATTGCCCCTTTTCACTTCTATAATGAACTTGTTATTCCAACCAAGCATTCCGCAATGCATGGTGTCATCGATGATCATTGACTATGGGAGGGAATAGCAAACAATCCAGCTACCATCTCTAGCAAACTATTAGGCATTCGAGAAAACATACCCACATTAAGCTATTGAGTAAGCTTTGTAACGCTGTCACTGCTCCTTACGTAAATTCTGCCAGCAGCTCATTTTTTAATGAAGTGATAGTTATGTGCAATTTCTTGCCTCACCCAAAAATCCTGTCATTTAACATCGCAGGATCCTTTGATCTTAATGAGTCACTTTGATTATGCTTGTGATTTCATTGCTGCTTGCAACCTCAACTGTAACCTGTTGCTGTCTATTTTGTGTCACATTAACTACCGCTACCCGATAATGCTTGTATGCATAACGACCGCCACCTGTTTATGTTATTTCGTGTCTCATTATCTGCAACAAACCGATTATGTATTTTCATAAATGAAAAGTATGGGATTACGCTACATCCGAAATATGCTAAAATCGAAATTCATCCACGACAAAATAACTATCTCTGACTGATTGTCCTGTACTTTGGGGAATTAAATCCTTCCTGATGAATGTTTTGCAATTGATATCATTCTGTCGGAAAGGATATAAACAATCTGGCTGTATCTGTTCCAATGCGACATGACAGATGATAAGCTTCATTATCCAGTGCGGCATTCCGTGAAGATTTTGCCTCAATTGTTGTATTATTATGTGGATAGAACTACGTAATCGACTGTAGCACAATATGTAGGTATCAAGTGTGGCTATGAGAAGCACTTTTGTGAAGACGAAAGGCTCCAACGTTTGTGTATGCACAAGTTCATTGTCAAAGCCGGCTTGTGGCAGCACAGGCCTGCTATGTAAATTCTATAGCGCTGCAGATTTCTAAAACAGATACTAGCACCATCCAAGGACTGGTACCACATGCGATCGCGCTATTCAAATGGCATTAGGTCATTTATACGATACATAAAGTCACATATAACAATGGGTTTTACTTAGGTTAACGCTTCCTTAACGTCGATGCCGCACAAGGTGATGCTCTTATGGTTTCTTGCAGCCGATCCAGAAAGCAAAGTATGAATCATTATATATCAATTGCAACGTTCACCTGATATCACATTTGTTTCACATAATGTAAACCAGAATTGGAAATAAAGGCTGCACAAATACCTTGTGCTATAAATCTGTGTATGTATAACATAAGCGAGACATCGCAATTGTATATAGAAGTTACTCTAGTGTATATCGATATTGACAAGGGTTCAGAGAGATGGCTCCCGAAGAGCATCTATTGACAGATTTCAATGACTGAAAAACGCTCTATAAACTGTATTAAGAAATATAGAGACAGCTGTCCAATAACGATCACTTATGTATTGTGCTAGAATGATTATCGTTTGTCTAATATCAGTGTCATTAGCCTGGTGTGCTGATAAACGACGGTGCCAGCTGACGACAAAGCAAACTAGCGCGCAATATCAGTAGCCTATAAGGCATAACAAAACAGAGCATCAATACTGGTGAAGCATAGCACAGCTCTTGTTGTGAGAGATTCGCCAGCGGGTGCTACTCACGGTTGTAAGCTCCAAGTGTCGCGCAAACAGTTACAACAGGCGTGGTTTGTATCATAGAACAATAACCGCTTGTAAAACACCACGAAGACGTCGTTTCTGGGTGCAGCAATAAGTCAGTATCATTTTGGAAACTCATTGACATATATGCTGATTAATGGCGCGTGTGTTCATCGACTAACACTGTTTATGTCTAATGCATGCATTTGTGTTCCTACTCTGCGCTGCATTATACCTAGGCTGACCCACCTTTATGTCATACAATTGCAAAACTCACGTCCAACCAATACATCAGCCGACAGACACAGACCGTAATATTATTGCCTTCCATCTTCAACAGAATATCTCGTAAACTATCGTACACTGCGATAGATCCAATTGCATAAGAGCACTGAAAGATGGCACAAACTGAGAATAAACGGGCGAAGTGACTTGGTCCGAAAACGATTATCATGGTCCAATCCTGGCTATCTAAGATTTTCGATTGCTTTTGCTTTGATGTGAAAAGGTCAGGCTATTATTTCTTATGTGAGGTATATTCAACGACATCGCGTCGATTATCACATTGTTCCGATATTGCAATTTCAACATGCGATTCTCAGTTAAGTGAATATCCTGAAAACAAATAATGAGGGTCATTTTCAGGATATTTTTGCTGCGATCCTTTGACAAGCTATGCACCACATGGCTGTAATGTGTCAACCTTATTTGTTCGGTTTATTGTAAAGTTATTGTTTATACACTCGACTTGTGTGTAAGTTTAGGCACGACAAGTGCTCCGAGACCCGGTTGGTACAACTAGATAAATATGCTGTAGTGAGTTGAATATGATACGATCAGACGAACCAGCATTGGCCGGGGAAGGTCTATCGTAAAGAAATGGCAAGCATTAGGGTGTGGAAAAACTGAACTTCCTGTCCTGGAACGCTTGAATCGGAGCGTAAGCAGCAATAACTATACAGGTTCGTGCTACAAATTTTCAATGATACTGCATAAGTAACGCTCAGCAATATGATATAGAATGATGGCTACGCCCATAGAGGACTTCGACACGTGATACGCACTATTCTCATCGATATTTAAACAATTTAATTACATTTAACTAGTTACCAATAGGCACGTATATTATATATGAACAGGGCATTCACTGATGTCGGTGAATAGTGTTTCGTCAGATGTCAATCCTCATAGAATACTTGAAATATACTTTAAGCTGGCATAAAGATTGGGTATATTTTCTGACAATTCACTGTTCCCGCACGTAAATAGTACAATCAATGTGCCATCTTTGTCTCGTCAGTTTAATCCACAAAGCTGAACGGCGACCGTGTCTGATTGGCTTCCATTTCCTAATGCAATTGTCCACCCCATTCACTTGGTCGCGCGTCGCATTTTACTCGCATTATTGGTATGATGTTCAGTGGACGCTCTTATGGTTGGCCAAAGACAAGATGCAGAATGGTATCCGTAGTTCACCATGATAGCTTTTAGCAAACAGCTTTATAATAATAGTTCAAACGACATCTTTAATTCAAATGGCTTCCATGGTATACTGTCCGTGTTTGTAGACTAGCAGACAGGACGCAGATAAATCACAAAACTCCCCGGTAAAGCTGAAAGAAAACACCATTATACAGCATACCATTGCACAACTCTATAGTCACCACTGAATGACATTAATGTCACATTAAATGCAAGATTGTTATGTTCCTGCCTGAAAGATACAACGAAAACATGAAATAGTATTTCCGATAATAGATGTATCGCACACCTGTCTTTACAATACCCCGCATAATTGATAATTACTGTGTGGTTGCATGCAATATTCCCATACCAGTAAATTATTTACACAACAAGATGGCCGGGCATTATATCAAAAGGGTCCAACGGGGAAATAAACATCATACATCGTGAGAATGAGAGCTATATTTGACATCACCCGGTGGTACAAGTCTACCCATTCCTCGTTGCCGATATATCTTCCAGCAGTACTGCTATGTTTAATGCAGTAAGTAATAAATTATATACAGGCTCCATATAACGATAAAGTAATTAAACGATATGATAGTGATGAGCTAGGCTATTTTGATCAAATCACTATTTACAACCCGATCGTAATGCACCAAAAGCCTAAAGAGGTATATTTGCAGAACTTTTACCTGGCCGCTTATATAAGACGCGAACAGGCTATGACCTAGTTTGTCTTCATTATGGCCCGATTAATGTCGTTTCTTCGGCAGATGTTTGTTAGCTCAAAGAGGATGTCATTGCGACCTAGTCTAAGTCCGTTTGCACGCTCGTAGATGGCTGAACTTGAAGTGATACCTCATCTAGCAAAAACATGAAACGACGCCAAACGAAAAGTCCAGACGTTGATATAGGGTGGTAGCTCGCTCTGGTTTTGGTACTTTGTCACATGATGAATGAGACAAGGTTGCACTAGCTCTGAAACATGAGTGTTTTCAAGAGAAAATTTTTTAGTCATGATTTCTGCAACCATGGACCTAACTGGTTCCTGGTGGAGGCAAGCCGGTGTCAAATAACTAAATTAGCCTCTTTATAGACATTTTACATTTGCCGAACTGTATGACAATCGACAAGTTGTCTACAATACCAATATATTTAACCGGTAACGTAGGTGGTACACTATACTCCTGCAACATATAAAAACGACTTTATCACCCGAAGCACAATCTTCCATAACATCAAGAAGCAAGCAGAGGGTATGAAATTTGACATTTCTTCCAGATCAAATGTCGTCCAACATTTACCTTCAACGCCATCGATGGCGAGAATATGTTTTGCGATTTGTAATTTGTGTTATGTCTTGAGTAATATATAATAAATGTGAATGAATGTACTAGTTGTTCTCGATTGAATGTACCTGTTAATCTCAAGCTACTGTGTACCTGGTAAGCATCGTCGTTAGTTCCAAGGGCGAAAAATCTCTGGATACATAGCAAAGATACTGAGCATCTTTCTGTTATATTTATTTCAATTGCACATATTCCGACGTCAGTTTTGAAGCTGCCGGTATGTGTTAATCTTGCCATCGCTATATATATGAATGCGCAAAGACAGTTGTCTAGTCACAGCATAATCGGTCGTGTGTAAATAACTAGGATCATTACAATAACACCAGTAGTCGTTTCACATAACGTCTTTTGGATGCACTATGAGTTTTCAAGTTAGGTCTGACTATCGCTGCTATTGGGGTATATATATATTCTTACTGTCATATCATGTTTCTATTCCCTGACAACATCCACTGACAGGAAAGGACTAGGTAAGTAGCGATCCTTGTCACAATGCCTCCAGGAATAGCAAAATCATTGTACGTGACAGCTTGTACAATACTGTTGCTTATCTCAATGCTAGTGTCTCCAGCTTTCAAGCCGACTTATGTTGTTGCTACTTGTCAGTTTAACCATATTGTAACCCAGTTTGTCTGACCAATTTTCAGTGCGTTGTACAGTGCCACGTATAAACGCTTGACGCCTGGGCCAGCGTACCAGCTGAAAGTGTATGTTGATATTCAATGTTACCCTGACTAAACGGTAACGGATTGTCATTTCCGAAAACAGTTATAGCCGACGAAAGAATGGTAGCGAGATTTGTTTGGTTTATTGATATCAATAACAATGTGAATGCTTTAGATATAAGGTAAGGTAAACAAGATGGTAACACAGCCAGCTGCCACACGCTATAAGGATACTTATCTATCATTGCAGTTTTCCATACATACTGCAAGTGACACACATAACGCACGTTCATTCCTTGACCCTTGTTTCTTCATTTACGCCCGTCTGTTGACCGATATACCTCAAACCTTCTTCTCCTCACTTATTCCACTTCCACACGCTGTAATACGATCAAATACATCTCGTGAATAGGCCTTTGTCTATGCCGCATAGCTGGAAGGTATGTTACAAGTTTTCAACAACTCAAGTATGTACTAAACCTTAACTTAACATACATTGTTGCTGCCAATTTTCTAACTGGATAACAAAGTCGCTCATGACGGTCTTGTTTAACTTCGTTTTTACAGTACATACAGTTATCGATGACTAAACAGCGGTAAAAATATCAGAGGACCGACGGTACTAAGCCTGGAAGGGATCTTTAATGAATATATTCAAATATATTATAAATATATAAAAATATATATAACATATAGGTATATGTACATAAACATATATGTGCATATATATATATATATATATATATATATATATATATATATATATATATATATATATATATATATATATAGATATATATATATAGATAATATATATATATATATATATATATATATATATATATAAAAATATATATATATACATATATATAGAGGTACATTTTATGTTATATGCAAATATATATATATATATATTCATGTCTATGTATTACGATGCATTTATTTATACACAAATATACATATATATATATATAGTTACATATATATATATTTGTATATATATACTTATATATAGAGAATATATCGATAGAAATATGTATATATAGATACATATATATATATAAATGCATATGATCATATATATGCATATATATATTATTAAATATGTATATATATACCTATAAATAAATATATATATATATATATATTTATATTTTTAATTTATATATATTTATATATATATATAACATATGTATATATAATTGATGATATATATATATATATATATATATATATATATATATATAGATATATATAAAGGTATATATATATATATAACATATGTATATATATATATAGATATATATATATATATATATATATATATATATATATATATATATATATATATATATATATATATATATATATATATATATATATATATATATATATATTTATATATATGCATTGGATATGATGACGACAATATCAATAATGGTTTACTCTGCTGAAAACATTACCACGAATACTGGCTCCTCTTTTATCGTTTATCACACATGTTTGCCATGGAGATAAAGAGCCCAAACGAGGGATGTAGGATATATTACTAGCACGGCAATATGGACGTAAGAGTGATCTAACCACGAATTGAAATCACTTTCAGATGTATGTAATCGCGTTTAGTATGAGGTAGAGCGGGGAGAGGGGGGTGGTGAATAGTTTGATACTAGAGAGAAGTGTTCTAAATTCGTTGTGAATTTGCGAGGCAGCAAATGATTATTCCACACCTTGCTTTTAAATCTGAATGGCTTGTCAAATATATTCATGGAACCTGCGATAAAGACTGCACCTAAACTGTTTTTGAAAAAAACAGTTGATTGCTGACTTTAATTTTCCATTCAGCCTCTTATCCGTGGAAGTTTGAAATCAAGCATGTTGCGAATTGCTTATTAATGCATGGGCCCATGCTTTAAGATATTGGTCAGTTAATATATCTGAGACATCTAAGGGAAACGATGGACAGATCTGATAATTATGTGCAACAACCCAAGGTACGATGTCTAAGAGACATCCAGTAAAATTTCGTTATCCGGAATGGGCGTCTGCTTAGCTCTGTGAAGATTTTTTTGCAAATCATTTCTGCCTATGATTGTGTTGAAACACGAAATGGTGGCCGCTACGGTAAATGATGCTTCACTCCCCCACGGACAATAGTGATTGACAACTTCAGCTCGCCCTACTCATCGGTATTAGAAAAGCACCACTTCAGATCCAAGGGAATGGGCGTGATTGTCGTTTGGATTTAATAATGTGGTCGAAATCAAGTTCTATTCGGTGCTAAATAAAGAAAAACCACATAAGTTCTTACAATAAAGGAATAATATCGGATCCTAACATGGTTTAGCGAGAAATCACATAGGCATTCATGAAAACGGCAATACCATTTAGTCATTTGGCAGCTTGTACGGGGAAAAGTAAGTGTAGCGTTTATATTTGATTACGGATTTTAATCTTCAGAACGTCTCCGGATGTTACCGGCTGTATTGTGTTCGGCAATGTGCCTTTTTGGTCTATAGATTGGCCAACTTTATGTGACATAATATTTTGTAATTAATCTTGGCTCACGTTATGACCGAATATGAGGGAAATGATTTGGTGCATTGCGCTGAGTTGTATTTTGACCAGCGGAATAAAGTGCACCTTAACATATACCCAAATCACCCACGGCATTATTAATCTGCCAATATCATGCGACAGCAAACCTTGACTTGCTAAAGCTAGAGCTTAATTGATGAAACATATGGTTTGATGAGCCTTGTATTGCCTTCAAAACCTGAATACAGATATTTGGCCAACTACGAAAATGGCCGCTTATAAATATAAGAGACATGGTGATAAGTGGTATGATCGATGGCTACAAAACCACCTCGCCCGAAATAGAGAATGACAAAATGTTACCCTTTCAGGACCAACATGTTTATCTAAGCCACGCATGCAACGTTGCACGAGCTGTCATTGTAAAACATTGATTACTGGTTGGAATAGCAAACAACTCAAACTACAATCTCTGGCATACCATTTTGCGTTATACAAAGCAAATGATATTTGAGCTGATCAACTTGTATAAACCACAGGAATTAGTTTGAAGCCGTAGAAAAAAGGATGCGAAATATGAACGGTGCGGTAGGTCACGGAATGGGTGGGTTTGGATTATGCCACATCAGAAGTACAATGAATATATATCACAGATTGCGCCTGACTTTATTCATGTCGCTGGACAATTTTATTTAGGAAGCATTACGTAAGCAGAAACGCATATTGGCCGCAATATGCATTTATAATACGTAAACAGTGGGTGCACCGGCGGAGTGGCTTGTGCTGACAGTATTCCATACCAGTGTCAATCATCTATAACTTATCATTATTGCCATTCATGATGGTGTAGTTTGCATATTCAACAGCTAAGTACGACATTTTTTCCTTTACGCTAGCATAAAATCGCTATAAAACCTTAAGTCGTAATGCCTAAGTCGGTGAGTATTTTCCGTCAATAGAGTATACTGTTGCAAAGTCGATGATAATTATCGGAAATATAAACGCTATTAATTAAGTGGCTCCAAATCTTAAACCTAGTTGCTGGTCAACTTATAGCTTATAGGCTCAGAATATTTAACCTGCAAAAATGTTGTTCCCTTTATCGCTAAACTAAAAGTGTCAATTTCTAAACATGCAGACTTTCTATTCCGTCATCGCTCGACGACTAGACTCATTACGCATGAATGTCCCAGAGTCACAGAACAAGGTAGATTAAGTAAAACGACTACCGTGGTAGTTAATTAGTTGCTCAGACTAGGAGTTTAGTTCAATGTGAATAATAATGGTTGAAATGGAGCTGGTTGACTTATCAGATACTGATGAGCGAGATAGGGGCCCATTAAGCGATGCTTAGCTATCGTATGTACGGAAAAAAAACATCATCCAAATTTATAGATCCTGTCTCAGACACATCCGATATAAATAAGATGCGCTGCAATATTCGCGGCATACTGATTAAGCTACAGTATAATGTAGCCAGTTTTCGCGTGGCGTTTTCGAATTTCTTCCTTATATTTTGATGCTTTTATATGCGTACTAGCGTTTAGGTCAAATAAATTCACGAAACATGCTTCAATCTATTTGAATAAACGGCTGTGGCTTTGAGGCATCTACTATGCTATTTGCGGACCGTGTAATGTATGTTATTATTGTAAATACTGATGGGCCCTATTTCCGCTAGGAAGTCAGTTATGTCAGCGGCTGGTGGTTAAGTGTAGACCGCATCATGTACAGATGGGATTATTGACACTGATTTACTGCGATTAAGACCTGGTGAGCCACTGAATTATTGAGGTAGTCAAACTGGGAGTGGCATTTCTACTGTCAATCAACTTATTGTGGTGCGAATATTAGAACCTGTGGCTGCCTCTCTAAACTCATCAACGAATGCACCGAGCTCTTGTATTTAGTTCAAATACCTTGTGGGTGTTGCCCCTGTACTACCATAATAGATATGAAGCGGATAGTATGCAGTCCATAGGATGTAATATTCAGCATATTGTTGCTCAATATTCTCTGTGGGCTATATCCTGCAACGTACTTGATTTGCCTAATTATAGAATGTCATTAAAAGCAGTGAGTTAACGTGTCCTCGGCCGATCGGCTTTGCAAACGAACCTGCCCTTCTCAATTATTTTAGGAGTTTCTGCTTGTGTTAAATACCCAGTATCATGACAAGTACAAGTACCATCATCGTAATTTTATCAAAAGTTATGTTACCTGTAATTTTCGAGATGTCTTAGATTATATGGTGCCGTGGAAGCATGCCATCCTGAAATAATAAACGTTTATGAAGATGAAGAACAGCCAGTATAAGAATCAAATATATAAATGTATACAAAGTCAGCTGTCAGCCTTGTAAATTCAGCAAAATGGTCATCTATTGTCGTCATGCATGTGTCCGCTGCTTCACTCGCTTAGCCCTAATGTCAAACCTTGTTACCTTGAGCAAGTCCGCACGTTGTGTCGCTCCTCTTGGCGTCTTCTGAACATGACCCTGACCTCTGCTCATATTACTCGACTGGTGAGGACTACATTAAGAGATAAGTACTTTCTAGCTGAAGAGGATAAAAATTTCGAAACTGAACCCTGCTTCATAGACTGATAATGATACCGGAGCATTTGTATCATATTACCCAACATAAAACCATATCATTACAAATGACGTCTGAAAAATATGTTGACTAAAACTACAGGTATTAGACTATTCCTCATAATACAATATGCTGGTCGATGTCACCTTGGCTGTATGTAAACGTGGGAAGAAAAGGCCGGCTTCGGGTCGTGTTAATATATATTATGATTTCTATGGTCATAAGAAACGTCCTGCCGAAGTGGATCATTTTCCTGCCATGCTAAGATTGTAGGTCCTAGTCGGCCAACAGACGCATGTATTTTAAAAAGTCCGACTTGCTGAACAGTTGCTCTCTCAGTCTATGCAGAGAATACAGGCTATTTGCAGACATTTTATCTGACCCTTTAAATAGGACACACATCGGCTATAGTCTAGTCTTCATAATGACAAAGTAAACGTCGTCATTGCAGTAGATGTAGTTTCGGCACAAATGAGCTGTCTTACTGTTTGTCAGACGGTGGATGATCAATGTGTCTAATCCTTTGAAGTATCATCTCGCTATTCACACACACAGGTCCAATAACACGACGTATCCCTTATACATAATCAATTGGAAAGCCGAACATGAATGGTTATGAGGCATTTCGCAATGGTATTATTCTACAGTCTTTAATAAGAGGGGATAGTTTGGCCACATAGCCAACGTCTGGGTCACACTCACACACACACACACACACACACACACACACACACACACACACACACACACACACACACACACACACACACACACACACACACACACACACAAACACACACAAACACATACGCACACAAACACGCACACACGCACACACATGCACACACACATATATATATATATGTATATATATATATATATATACATATATATACACTGTATATATATGTATATATATGTAAATATATTTATATATATACATATATATATAAACATATTTAAATATATATATAATATATATTTACATGTACATATAGTGTATTTATATATGTGCATATATATATACTTATATGCATATGAATATGAATATATATATATATATAATATACATATATATATATATGTATATATATATATATATATATATATTTATTAAAGCATGTGTATTCATACATATAAATGTATATGCACAAATATACACAATATATATTTGTATATATATATATATATATTATATATATATACATGTATTTATGTATATAATTGTATATATAAATAAATATAAACATATATAATATATACATATCTGTATATATATATATATATATAAATAAATATAATATATATATATATATATATATATATATATATATATATATATATATATATATATATATATATCTCAATATATATATATATATATATTTATACAAATACATATATTGTTACCATAAAATATATTTGCGTATGTTTATGTTTCAGCGAACCAGAAATAAACTTCAGAGACATATATAAATTAATTCAACGAATATATAAATATGTACATAGGGAATAACCTGAGACAAATATGTTTCCTCTCCAAAGGCATACATACGTGCTGAAATTAGCGGCGAGAGGATAATTAGTAAAATGAGACGGTACATATTTCTGTATTAATGAAATCCGATGCACGATCCTTTCATCAAGTAAGACATCTTTATTTTGCATATATTTGCAATCCTGCATCCTAATTTTTCAGCGATTTAAATAATATTCTTTAATATATGTAATTAGAGCATCCTGCGCCCCATATAATTACGAAGCGATGGGACACTTCGTGGTAAGTAATTTATGAGATATGTATAAGGCGAGCATGTTTTCTAATCATTATGAGATGTTTGGAGTTTTGTGCACAGTACCCAGGTTGGAGAAGTCATTGAACCTAATGAGGTAAAGAAAATAATGATGCGCATATATATTTACAATTATGTAAGAGCATGCACCATTTAAAACAAACCACATAGTCACATATGTATCTCCTCGGAATGGAAACTAGCTGAAAAAATAATGTACGTGTGCTAACATGGGTCTTCCAAAGTCCAAATTTGATTGGCGCTCGAGGCTAAGATTATGCAGCGCAGTTAGCCGGCCTTTCGGCATGCACGGTTTAACGGAGCTAATTTTCCACATATATCGTACACTATGACTGATATGGCTTATATACTTATGAAACACATAATGCTTGAACTTTATATTAAACTCGATTCCACCTTGATGGAATCAGAAGATAGTTGAGTGATGTATGGGTAAATAGGTACAAGCGATATTTTGTCAATAGGCCTTGATGGCACCAGTTTGATGTTGCAAAGATAACGAATGGGGCTCTAGAACATTAATCGGAAGCTATCGTTGCATCTCCTGCCTACTGCCTAGCTGACGTCCGGGAGTCTGTGTCGAACACGGACACAATGGGTTATGGAATAATAATGACTGGGTCTAAAAAACAAGCCACCCTTAGTGCTGCTCTCGCTTATTTAGAAATATCCATTTGAAAGTTTCGACCAAAATATATAACGATGACTATGTCTGTATTTGTGAAAGCACAAATATAAGTGGTGTTAGAGCTGACTTACATAAAACCGTACAATTACAATGTGAGCTACCTCATTAAAAGAGCGCTCGGTGACTTATTCCATCAATCTCAATAGTACCAATGCGGTGCAAGCTCACAACCAATACAACATCCAACTTTAGCATATGCTTGGGGTTTTTTACGGAATTGAATGCTTTGATAATAATATCATGAAATGTCAAATTGATGTAATTAGTATTAAGATTTCCTCAGTCATTCAAATGCAACAAGTATAATGAAGCGACTGTATATCGGCACACACTCGACAGCTCTGTTATAAAGGACTATACGTGTGTGTACATTGTAACGGCAACGCTTTGGCGACGTGTTTTGCTAGGAGCGGCATCACTGCATAGCCTCGAGTTACAAGATACCTGCTTACCCGTAGTTCTCTAATGGCCTTGCATATCTTATGGGGACGTTCTGTTGTCGTCAGCAATGGCTATAAAAGTCATATCCTTTTACAACAAATGACCAGGAAATCAAGATGAAATATTCTAAGAGACAAAATAACTTTCACACAATCGCGCGAGTCATACACGCAATGCCACATGAGATGTCATAATCAACTTTTGACGGTCGTTTATAACTGACCAGGCATGACATAAGCACACACGCGCGCGATACACACACGCTTGTACGTCTACACACACGCGCACCTATTTTCATCTGTTTCGCAATGCCATAATGTACACTCAGCAGAATTTGACAAATTATAAG
The DNA here is from genome assembly GCA_034190875.2 of Urechis unicinctus. NCBI lineage: Eukaryota > Metazoa > Annelida > Polychaeta > Xenopneusta > Urechidae > Urechis > Urechis unicinctus. The sequence continues at coordinate 54,451,454 of CM067342.1, forward strand.
GGATAAAAATGCCAAAAGATCGACGTAATCGCCCATTTTCGAGTACAGTCGCATCCGACAAGATGCATAGATTCAACTAGCGTCGGGGTACTAACGGAATAACGACACCAACCCCTCCCAGATAATTCAAGTCATACATCAAATCGAAAAGGCTAGATTACCCGAAAATAAGAGGACAAGGATGAATATAGGAATATTCGATTTTTCGATACAAACTGAAATATTAAGTTTGTGTGTTCCAAGTAATGGGTGTTGTTCGGTCAGTACCTTGATATTACAGTTTATATAAACATCAGGTGAGCAAAGTAATATGGTACCAGGTTATGTATGGTGACATATTGTTAGGGTTATCACATCTAGCGATGCTGTGCATTCTCTCCAGGAGCCTTCGGTTTTTTGGGCATTCGTTGCATTTCATGTCATCTACAAAATCCTTGGTTTCTTTTTGAATTGTAACTTATAAGAAGTAGTACGCATGTTTTATATATTTGCCTGGACCATTGGATCATATACTGTTTCTTCTCATGTTAGCGAATAGGAAATACTCGCCTAACCATCTATCATAAATTACACACATTGCCATATCATTGCATATCATTTATTTCATTGGCTTAGAAGTAACTGAGTAATATGTTTCCTAACAGCGATGTCAACAAGCACCAGCAGAACTCCTACTCCATCTGTCATGTTCTAGATCCGACAATACGGGATGAAGGATTTAGCAGATGGGAAACATCGTCCAGTGCTCCGCAATTGAAGGCTAGTTCTGGTCCCTACCTATAAAATTAGAAATGACCATAAAACATTTCTGTTTTGATAATAATAAGATTCATTGCTATGACTTCACGATAGTTGCTTAACAAATATATACGGACATTGCCATAATATAACAAGTGAAGCCATAAAGCAGTTTTAAGGGAACACAATAAGTTAATCCCTAATCTATAGACAGGATGTAGGTGGGTGATTATCAGCCTTTAACCAAACTGTGGAGCCAGTCCGGTTGAAAAAGTAATTGTTATGTGTTTCGTGAGTATCGAGGCCGCAGTAAGACCTCCTTATCAATACCAACGGAATTATCATTGCATACATACATCGCATTGGCAGCCATTGTTGCCCTAAAACTTGCCAGAACAACGACTTGTTAATCTGAGTAGTTTATATCGTCTCATCATTCGAGAAGGCACACCAAACATTCGCTATGCTAGCGTCATTATTTGTCCCGTTTGCTTATACGTGATGGCTTGCACTTGTTGGCTTAAGTTGAGGAAATTGCAGATATAACAGACAGTGTCTGGTTACAAATTTGGTTTGTTATTATCTGTTATTACTGATCTCTTGCTCTGTGTGAGCGTAATTGAAAGCATTTTCGGCACTGATAGGTAGTAGTAACACCTTTGCTGTGGTGAGTTCTGAGGGCGTCTGTGATAATAAGTGGCACACATTTGGCGCTTGTGCCTCCCATGCCTACTCGTGCCATCGCGGTGTAAAACCGTAATTCATTTGAATGTGATGACATAGCCTAACATTAATAAACGGGGCAGCAATAACAAAGTAAAAGCTAGTAAATTAGGTCCATCAATCATTCAATATATATCCCTGTAGACCTTTAAGTGTACATCACTATTTCAGCTCGAGCTTAAACAAAGCAGTCGAAGAAGGTAACGTGGTGTTGCAACGTCATCGGGCATCTGACTTGTACCTAACGACTCGATCGGTTGTACAATGCACCTCCACAGTACCTGATAAAGCACTAACTGTAACACTGCTATATATAAAACGGTAAATGAGTGTACCCTCTGTTCTCCTTGTGAACTAATACGGTTTGTCTACGTAGTCCTGTTGGTCTATAAGAAATGACTAGGTAATATGCAGTGCATGTTCCAAGCTAAATGTCATGTAAAAGATATCTGGCACTGATGCATGAAGCATAGTGACATTTGGTGATATACCTCATGGTTCATTCTGTACAAATCACACGTGTATAATTTAGCACAGCTACAAATGGTATCAATGCGGCCAACTCGACAAATACATGAGCATGAACATGAGTATTAATTACTAGAATGGAGAGAGCTATTTTAGGTGGCCGATGAGGTACTCATCGTTTTGACGTTATGGTACGGGCAGGCTGATGACACACACCTTTACGTTACCGCTTTTAATTTAAACCCGTTGGTCGCGGTGTAGTACGTTTGTCAAATCATGTAGCTTCTGATTATGGACCAAAGTAGTACTATCCTTACAGTTTTCTTTCTTATATCCTGACCATTCCATAGTCACAGCGGAGATAAATCACTGAGCGCCAAACAAGCACACAATATCAACACATTACGCTTCATGCTTACCTTAAAATGTTCCCTGATATGGTCCTAATGTGATTAATACATTTGCGTAACAGTTGCTGTGTATTCGTATTTGATCACTTTACCCTTAATTTAATGCTTTATCATTCCTTTGATGCAATCAGGAAATGCGACCATCTTCGACCTTAAGATACTTATTAACGCCATGGAACAAATTCATAACTGTGACCAAGGATTTATGTGCCTTCTTTGGAAGCGAACACCGAATATAATGAATCGCTGGAGGCTTTCTGTAACGTTGTTATTGATATGGACGTGCTCACGTTCGACATTTATATGACAAGGTTTTGAATGGATGATAATAAACGCAAGTCTGCTGCCTGCTTCAATCGTAATCATCGCAATCAGTCATCTATGCATTGATATGGGATTATATTAATCATTAACTTTGCTGATTGGATAATAGCATACTCCTCGTTCTATCGTAGTCAATTATGTTAATATCAGAATCATGGTTTAGTTTGCCAATAGGATGATAGAGTAACTTAGTTTACATACCTACATGTAGCTTTGACTGTAAGAAGATATGTAGATAATTACATTCCGGTTACTAAACGTCAATTTGAAACATATAAACCATTTTACAGTCGGTAATACACGTGACTGCATTGGAAGCTCATCATTCCCTCAACTATTCATTCTTGTGCGGGACTAGCAGATAATCGAAGGCTTCCCAAGGCCTACTAGAAACATTGTCTATACTGTCTGATCGTGCAAGTGCCTCTCAGAGAAAAGAGATTTAATCTGATACGTGGCAGCACGGCGCTGCATTGCAGTCCCTAGCCAGATTCAGGTGGTCTTATGCACTTGCTTTACATAGGAGATTGCACAACGTCGTTATTTTTGACCGAAAACGTCTGAGTTATATGGTTGAAACACTCGGAGAAAATAATCAATCACGGCCGTCTGACTTGCAGCAATTGAAAGTAGAGCTCAAGAAGCGGAAAACAAAGCTTAGCAGACGAAAACATTTAACTTATTGAAAGGTGAGTAGTAATCGTTTGTTCGGTCAGAATCCGTAAATTTTGTGTTTATGTTGGGATGACTATTAATCTGACCATTTTTCTTCCGTGTAATCATCCCGTCCCTTTTCTTGTTAATTGTTTTTATATTATTTCGTCTCCCGTTTGATCACATAGAGATAATTAGAAAACTGTTTGTAAACGCCATCGGTCCAACTCAGTCGATGCGGTTGTGGTTTATTGAAGGTGTTGCCATCTTTTCTGCAGGCTTGAAGCTTATGACCGCAAAAACAACTTCAATGGAGTAGACGATGTTTGCCACGAATACAACATCAACACACCAGTAATATACAGATTGTTTCATCCCAGGCTTACTTTTTAACACCAATATATATATATTACTGTAAATTATCAATCATGAATGAATATCATTGAGACTTTTATCACATTACCTCTGCAAACGTAAGGCAAATTGAATGTGCCTGTGTGGTCTCAGTTTATTGTGTTTATGTATTATCAATAAAGAACTTACCTGAAAGATGCAAAAGGACGCTGACCCTGCGAGCCACCTCTGACCTGGACTCTGACCATGACTTCATCAGAGGTGGGTGCCGTGCATGGATGATGAAGTCAGTGGGGTATGAGGTTGATGTGGTTCTTGACATCGATGGCGTCATCAAGGAGTGTCAATGTGATTGCGGTACGGGCATAGGCCCAGACGCAGCCTCAAATCTTTCATCATACCAAAACGTTTAAGGGGTCGCCTGTTATTGCTGATAACATGAAGCTGATTTAGGCAACTTTTGGAATGGAGATTTTGACCCCAGGTCATACAGTTACTGCTCGATCAGACTACGCCAGTAGTATAGCATATTGCGGTATTGGCGCATCTTACTTGATACAACAAACAGAGGCCAGTTCCGCTTATACAGGGTTTTCGATTTTTGCTTCCTGTTACTTTACGGTGACCACCAACAGGGCTACGTGGCTGAAAAAGGGGGTCGGTTCTGACCCCCAGCGATTGCCAGTTTCTTTTCCTCTTCAGCCTCTTCTGGCAGTTTTGTAAGATTACGCTCTCGACTGGAGATATGCTAATCTATTTCGATAAGCTGCGCCATGTTGTTGACCATTTCACCCCTCTGGGTCTGTATAATTGTCAAGCCCTATAAGATCCCGAAATGGCAACCGAGCAATTGCTGCCTGTGTTCCCGAACTCATGTCTTCTATCGCGTTATGAACGTCCTCGAACAAGCTTGTTTCTTTCTCACCACCTTGCTCTGCCATGGCTTCGAAGTCGATTATTTCTCTTCCCTCTCCATCTCCATCTTCTGCTATGTTCGGAGCATTGACTCGCGGCTCAATTTAACCCCAAAATAAGCTCGGTCTTTTTCCCATATCGCCTCAAACGCACAGTTTGCCTTGGATTACTGCAACCGTGTCAATATATCACCAAGAAACAACTTCATTTGAGAGATCCCTCACAGAGCACCAGTGATTTAACATGGCAACACTACGGAGGGTCTTTATATCGCGCACACCTTGCAAGTCGTAAAACGAAGGTTTTCTCAAGAGTCATTGGCTTGTCAGCCCCTAATCTGTTTGCGTATCGCTCATCGGGAAGTCACGGTATTATCCCATCTCTCCGGAATCATGCAGAGGCACGAAATTCTAACACCTGCCGAGCCGTGTTCACTGCGCTATAGTGTTGGCACTGAACCGCCCAGTACAAGAAGCACCTCTTACTTCCCATTTAGTATCTGTAGATGGATCCAAGGGAGCAACAAACGCACCATCAGGAACACTAAAATCCGTCTTACAATCACTTGCGTCGGCAAAAAATAATTTTCCGAGATCTGCTATAGTTGAAACCATGATCACAGGCAGCTGAGGCCGAGTGGGGGATTAAGGAAATATCTCTCATATTTACAGGTCCCAGGCAGATACCTTCACGCTAATTATCATTATTAGGAGACAGCGTTGTGGGCGTGTAGGTGCCATCGTGATAAGTATGTAATCGCATGGTCATGCGGATGATATGGGGAAAGACACTCGGACGTTAACCAATATATCAGGGTATTGATACATCAGATGACAGAAATGTGACTAATATATGAGGAGACACGGACAAGAACAAGGTAGAGGACAAGGCAGTAGCCGATGCCTACGGCAACGGATTTTATATCCAGCTGGACTTTGAGCCACGTGCCATTCTACCAGAAAGCTCTTGGTAACATACTGGAATACGAGCTCACATTCAACGACTACAGTCGTGTGATTCACGCAACGGCTGACCCGACCAGATCTAGGCTGCATGAGTCGCACGCTGTACACAGACCGGCTCGCGATTCTGAATGAGCGTGTGATCTACCACATAAATCTTGCATGCAATAAGAGTGAAACACTTTGGAACATTAACATGCATGTATCGGCTCACAGCATAAAGGGCTTCCTACTGCTCGTTGAAGACCCAGTCAGTGCCTTATTTGCTAGAAGTCATTTTGTAATCGGAAGATTACAAAGGTCAAGGTGACCAACCAACTCTATGCCAAGAGCATGCTTGGCTACCAGCAGTGGGGTGAGGTGAAGAAGGCTTTTGCAGCAAAAAGTAAACGAGACCCGAGTGTGGCAAAAGCTGCAAAAGACCTGGAATTAACGCACGTGTCCCTAGAATAGTACCTAACCATTAAGTACGCCCTGTGGTTCGACCTGAGGATGCGCGACGACGACCAGCTCCATGGAAGTGGCAGGCGCGTGGAGAATGCGTCTGGGGGTGTTACTATTCAGATCATGAAAACAGCAGAGGTGGCTGGTGCAACGTCGATACGTAGATTGTAATGGATGCATAGCAGTCTACTAGCCGTTCCGACTTAAATACATTGCCACATGGTCACAGCTCGGCTATTATCTGTGGGCACACTGGGTGCGGACAAATCATCTTCATGCCCGACCTACTTGAAGGCCCTAACCAAGAAGAATGACATTACTAAAACTAACCTTTAACAGACGGCATGCGCAGCAAAGTGTCCGGGTCCTCACCCATAATTAGAACTTAAGGATCAACTAGAGCAGACCCGCTGGGTGGTGCTCATTCACACCAAGGACCGTCACTCATTTGAAGACGCCCTGTGTGAGAATTATGTGATTCTTACAAGAGAGGTACGTGCTGCAGTATGCCAAGCACACAAAACTGCTGCTGAAGACAGACATACCGATCATATGTGCCGTTGTCCATGATTGAATATATCTTGCTCTTGAGCACTTGGACAGCAGATCTGTCAGTACATTAGTGTGCAGTGTATGGGACGCCTGACAATTGACCAGCTTGACATAATGTCTGACGATTAGATCACCTAGCTGCATGTGAGATGCGAGGCGAAGCTATATGCTAGCATGACACACACCCTTTGTCAGGCAGCTCTACAGCTGTTTTCAGGTGTTGCTTGTATGGTTCTTCTGATGCCACCAGAAAACTGACCTAAGCTAGTAGCAGACCCCGAAGCCGACCCGTTTGTTGGTCACACACTTAGCACCTTTACTATATATCACCGCTAGGGCATGTACTTCGCTCTAGTAGCCGCTGCTGTAAAAACACCAAAGCACGGCCAATTTGGACAAACAAATTATTAAGCAAACATGTCCTCGCAGGAAACAAACCAACCACTGGCAGCAGAGACAAAGAATCCACAGAGCCTGACTGGCTTGGCGGATGCAACGTCAATGGAAAGGGTGACTAGTGTATCTATAAAAAAGCCGAACAAGTTTGCTGCATGACGTATGGGCACTCCAGCTCTAAAGCCAATCAGAATAGGCTTCGACCGAATTTATTAGCAATCGAAAGTTTCCCACCTTTTAATCTTCGATTCATAAAACAACTACGCATAATTCATGCTGACATACTGCCGACCATGAAAACGTTACCTACAAATATATGGAAAACAAAGTTACCTACTAGGACATGGAAACATTTGCAAAATCGACCAAGTATTGATAAAGATATCGGAGTTGTAATGCGCTGCTGGGGGCGTTTTGGGGCTTAATCTTAATTTGTGAAAAAACTATAGAGAATATACAATATGATGTATTAGTTACAAGCTTAAATAGCATAGAAAAATATATATACGATGCGACCATAACGATGGAGAAACAAAGTGTTATCTTCCTAATGCCCGGCTGATTTACATTATTTTTGCTTGTAACCGAAAATGACTTTACTGACATCTATAAATAAACGTTTTTATGAAAATGGAACAATATACGTGGGTGGGTGATGAGCGTTCCTGCCAGTGTCCCCTCTTGACATGGACACTAATATTCTTAAGAGGCGTTGTAAACAGATGCTGAGTTTCAAGAGCTGAGCAGGATTAGGTGTCATTTTGCGCTGCAGGCTCATTAAGCACATCGGCGATGGCGACAGTAAGCATGTTGAGCCTGTACTGCGCAGTAAGCAGGATGTGTTCTCTCTGCAGAAGATATAGGCGATATTCCGAGTAGTACCAATGCTAATATCCAGGAGCGGTTGGATAAATACACCAACAGAGGTTCCGGCTCGGAGTTGAGTCAGTCCAGACTCTGCGGATAGACATAACCCGCAACCAGCAATCTAAAGGTGACACCTACCTGCCACTGCCGAGTGCGTGGCAAATAAGAAGGCGATCATAAATTTGAAGAACTAGGACAACTTCTGCCTTCTGGTCCATTTAATCGGCTATGCATCCGGTGGATGAATACCCACAGCAACCATCTAAGTATGACATTTACCATGCACCACTTCAGTAAACAGCCTGCTAATATTCCTAGTAAAAACCTTATGCTGATTGATAATGATGGCAAGTATCACTATACACAATCAAAGATCTAGACCGCATGCTTTACAATCAGAGTAAGTGTAAACATCCTTGCTCTGCGGCGAGCGATACCTACATGGCTATACCACATAGAAACTGCTGCAGGCACACAAAGCTGAGTGCCTTGGAATATAGCAGGCTGCTGTGCGAGTTGACATGCTGGAGGAAGGGAAGAACATACTATCGTTCCAAAACTGGCTCAAGCAGCTGGCATTGCTGTATGCTATCTCGCTGACTTTGAGGTGCTCACCTTGAAGCTTCCGGGCCTTGCACCTAATCCTACCAAGAGCAACACGCAGAAGACAGAGGAACATGAGCCATGTGGTTACGATGGTTACAACTTATTAGTTGTCTGGTGCGATGGTCAGGCCAAACCCCCTGTGGTGTACAAATGATTAAACGCTGTGTAGCAATTCTTGCGGCCCTGCAACAGGGAGAGCGCAGGATCGAGGCAGTTTTCTTTATAAAAGCCTGCTCCCATGTGCATGACGTGCGAGAATAAAAGAACCCACAAGGTGGAAACCTACTGTCATGAGTGTAAAATGGAACTGGGGGTGACTCCATCCGTGACCACTGTCACGTAACAGGTAGGCAAAGGGGACATCCCCACAATGCACGCAACCTAAAGCTGCAGTCGAATAACCAAAACAACAACTTTAATTGTTGCATTCCACAACCTAAGAGGTGATGATTCCCACCTCTTGATGCAGGGAATCAGCAAATTGGAAAGCCAAATCAACTCCATCCCCATCAAGAAGTCAAAGAATATCACACTCTCCCAAGGATAGTTACGTCTCATTGACAGTACACAGTTAGTCCTGGCCTCGCTTGACAAGCTGGTCTCTGAAAACAACCCTGACGCCTTTGTAGTGACAGCTAAAAATGAGCTCGACGAAACAAAGTGCCGGTTGCTACTTCGCAAGGGAATATACCCATATGAGTTTTTGGATGGCTGAAATAACTTGGAAGTTCCACTGAACTGAGTGGTGGTTATTAAATGGAAAGAGTCACATTGTACTGAATGTAACAATGACTTGGGTACACTTACATCGGGAAGTACAACTTTCACATTTATCCATATGATGATATGTGCTTAAAAGTTCCAATCCATTCTGCGAAGTACCCATTTGACCCGTTCGAACTAATATATTCTACATGGTCCATCGGTTGTTTTGATAACAGTTCAAAAAGTCTGCGGATAAGTAACTATTTCAACTGCTTTTGTTAATAAAAAGATACTTGTTCTCCCTGACATATCTGGAGCATACTCGTTTGTACCCAGTACATTGTTGCTTCTTTGGGGTAAGGGGTACGTTTAATAACAGTGACAGTGGGTCACAAATGATATAACACAGAGCCTTATTCGCGCAATGAAACTAATTATATCACTCGCAGCACATTATGCTTTGTAAGTACTCTAGATGTACATATAAGTACCATTAAATAATCACCTGCCCACACATAGAAGGGAACTGTCTGAAGGGATTTAAAGCTTCAATGAAGATGAATGTGATCGTTCATATGATACATTTAGTGTATTGCCTTTCTAAACGTTTGTTATAACTTTGGTCTTTGCCATACGGGGCTCACTACTCACACACCCAACTGGAACATTAGAACAATGCCTTCTAGGATGTAGTTCGCGACAATGGCTTTATTATTATTCTACTCTATCTACATGAGGCCCGCTTCCTTGCCCTGTAGCAACGTCTGGTTGATATGACTAATGAAAATGACGCATTGTATTGGTGTTGTTTATCGTCGGTACACCAATTAGCATCACCTCGTTTTCTTGGTATGTGCCCCGGCTGAGTCACATCGTCGACGTCACACAGAGAGCCGTCGCTATAATTGCGGAACCAACAACAGTCGTCTCACCATGTGTTGCCCGTGTTTTTTGTCTCATTTGCTACACGCCTGGATATAATGGAAGTGACGTCATCGAGCTAATGACATCTGATGAGCAACACCCTTTTCCCCGCCCTATTGTAGGAACCAAGATGTTGACGCGTACCATATGCTAAATAATTAACGCTGCAATCAGCCTTGATCATTCTCAGCTTCAGGGGATGGAAAATATTTTGCCAGCCAATAACATTCTTTTTCTATTTTCCCATGTGTCAATCCTCAACATTACCGTCGGAGATTGCCGTTACATGGCACTGACGATACAGTATCATGCATTCGCTATTTGAAGATCAATTGTCGTAGCACAGCATAATCTGCCTGTGTATAAACTATTTGCGCTGTTGGAGGAGGATGTCAGTCAAAATGTCTTAGAGCATCATAGCTTTATAATACATTATCCCTCTGAAAAAACTAAATCGAATCCATTATTAGGCTTAAGTTGTGCAACTCTATTGTGCTGAACAATCAAGCAGATGTAAATTGACTCTAAAATGACGACCTTTATGTTTATAAACAGACATTTGAGTTGGTATTAATCAATGTGTTTGAACAGAGTATTATCCTTAGTAACATATGTTGCATGTAAATATACAATGCAATGTAAGTAGTCTCCGTTATAAGGTACTAATCCCACTGTGTACTGTGTGCGTAATGGAAGATGAACATGTGCTGTAGCAACTGTAGCTATATCAATCACCTAGCATGCCACCTCCTGATCAGCAGAAGTGATGTGGGTTATTTGGTGGCTGCCTCGGGTAGTAATTATAATTTCTATAATAGCAGGATTTTGTTATTCAAGAATATGTCCTTTTTTAAATCATCTGATGTAAATATAGATTGCGCCAAGTGTTTAAGCATTGAGGGCTGTTCACGATTCTCCCTTAACGCACTTAACATCATAGCATCCTTCGCATACCCTTTCGGTCGATGTCAGTTTAGCTGAGTATCAACAATTCCTTTGATCAATGAGCCCAAAATATCAAACAACTATCACATCACCATTCATGGTCACATCAAACGTATCATTGGACTAATTTGTACCCAGTCCAACGTAAACAAGCTGTTAAGTTGAAAACAAAGGAAGGCAATTTATCCGGAACGTTCAGTGCTTCTTATCAATCTGCCAGGTCTAGCTATAGTCATGTGAGTAAATGGGGTGTATAATTTACATCGTTAGTGTTGTTTTATAATTTTTGAGGAGACTGCATTTGCAATTCCTCCTGCACAGGTAAAACGACAATGTTGAAATACTCTGAATCGGGTGGCCTAACTTTCCAACATCAGAATCCTTCCGTGTTTACACACCTCAGCACCTGGCTATGTAAAATAATTGACACGAGAGACCTAAACTATATTATATTAATACAAGTGACAGTTGGTAGCTCAATTGTCACACACACACACACACACACACACACACACACACACACACACACACACACACACACACACACACACACACACACACACACACACACACACACACACACACACACACACACACACACACCGTAAACGGTAAACGCTGTGACGATTCCCGATATTTTAGATGAAAAGGGTCACAATTATCACAAATGCTGCGATTAAATGTTGAGTTATTTAAATGACCTCCATCAGGGAACCAGCAATATACTCTATGACCCGAAGCCTAAATCTAGAGTAAAGCAAAATTAGACATGCTATTTATCAATCATAGATAAAAGTATGTAAGCAGAAACCCATATTGTGGTAATAACACCGCCCTCTATCATAGCCAGACTCTCATCCATTTCACAAGACTCCCAGAACATCCAAACGATCTAAGCAATCACAATTAATTCCATTCAAGATCTTCTAAATTACCTGTATAAGACTAATCTGCAGCACGTGATTGCAAATGAGACATAATGCGCCACATGATTCGTTAATGATTTCAGACGCCTAGCACTCGTCAAATGTCTTGATTAGTATGGGCATATCTTGACGTTGTATCAAATAATTTGAAAAACATAGGAGGCGGCACTGTGGCATAACAATTAATGTAAACTAAATGTAAAGACCAAAGTAAAGTCAGCACTAACATTACTTATCACAATGTTTTACTTGATTTTTTGAGTAGCAAAGTGAAGTGAGTAGGCGTTGCTAGAGACTCATATTTTTTCATCCCTTCCCCCAGTTTGTGGCTACTATTGACATGCTAAGAAATATACACTGTGTACCATGCTTTCGACCCGTGTTGCTTTCCCCGATGAGGCATGCGCCATCTGAGCCTGTAGCTAAATCGAAATGCGCGGGGTCATCAAAGGTCATTGATTTCCGCCAAACCAATGGAACCGGTAAGTATAATCTATGCCTTTTAGATATTCAGATAATTACTCTATGATCTATGAATGCAGCACAGACACATTAGTTGGGCTCCGGTCAGTTTGTACAATGAGGGAAAAGACCAGCGCCAGGTGATAGGAGTAGGTCAGTGCAAGCTGCCGCCACGCATGTATTTTGTTGATGCTTTCGACAAAACGGAAATCTTCGTACAATGTAACAGATTGACGAGATGTCATACTCTTATTCTAATCATTTCATATCTCTTACAACTAAATATATGTTCATGTATAACAAGCACTTCACACAGGAATTTTTGTCGGCAGTTAAATGTTTGGTATTTCCCTTGCATCTACATCCCGGAACAGTACATTGAAGCGTGTCATTTAGCTAATGAGCGCTAGAGAAACCGAAACTAGCCAAAGGGTTGAACAGTGATACTCATATAGCAGCATGCCCTGGTTCAGAATTGTCAAGGCGCCATGATAGGGTGTGTTGTGCCATGCTGCATGCACGTATCAGAACGCGTAGCTGGGGAGAATGGCGACATGACGGGCTGATAGGGCAGATTTGTTGGTAAACAAAACGTGTTTTGTTATATATTTTTTCATCATAAGTCATTTATGTGGGCGTTTTCGTTTTAAAATGGGCTTCTACAATGCATACCTCCAGTCAATGTTCGATCTGAAGTTTGACGTTTTGGAACAGTGCAAACATTATGTAATACATGTGTGATCATAATGTCGGCAGGAAATATAGCAGACATGGGATGCAATGCGAATCCTGCTCGTGGCGTTGTGCCTAATGCCCCGTTCAACTTCATTATAACACAACTGACACTGACATGTTACTGATGAGCGGGTAGCGTGCGGTCGTCATAGTGCGTGATGAGCACAATAAGGGAACCGGTTTTATTCATAGTATTGGTAAAGTTATGCATAGATAATGATGACATCACAGTGGATGCACTGATGAAGGCAGCAAAACATGCGCAGTTTGCATTGCGTTTCCTAAATGATAGTTATAGGTATTTTCACAGTATGTCACCACTTACGGTATATCCTATGCGACAGTTGATATTGTGGTTAATGAAATGTTTTGCGACGTTCTAGAAAACCGTTAACCTGACCTATTCATTTGTAACATCGATTCGGTGTTGCATAATGCGATTGGGTAAGTATGCAACTTAAATCATATAAATCCTTGGGAACGCATACATTAGGAAACAGTGGAATCATGTACCAGAAGCAAAATATCCCCATCACGGCTTATACTGTATTGATGAATACCTTCAAGCGTCATTATCAGCTATGACCAAGATCAGCAACAACTCACTGCACAAGATGATGAAAACAGCAGAAATAACTCCTAGGTTAAAGACGAAGGGCGTGGTGGACCCCGTATCTAGAAACTATCATCCAGTATCCAATATCTCGTATATTTCAAAACATGTAAAGCGTGCAGTTGCCGTTCCACTCCTCAACAATATAACGGGAAATGGCATACATGAGCCAAACCAATCGGCCTGTCGTTAACTGCACAACCCTAAGACAGCTCTACTGAAAATTTATGATTATGTACTTTCTGCTTTTGAACTTTAGGAAAGACACTGTTAATTGTGTTGGACCTAGGGTAGCATATGATATCATCGACCATAACATACTCCGCCATGTTTTAGATACTCTGCTAGCATATCAGGAAAGACACTCGACTGGTTCAGTTTTTACTTGACTTACTGGACGCGATATGTATCAATAAATAGCGCAAAACCAGCAGAGAAGGCATCACTCGATGCAATACCTTACGGCTCTGTGCTGGGGCCGATATTGTTCACAATCAACACCATTGCACTTGGTGAACTGATGGATTGACATAACATATCACTGTATGCTGATGATTGCAAACTGTATAAATGCCCACCACTCCCCCCCCCCCCCCCCCAATCCTAAATTGATGACGCCAACTCAGCAGCGAACCAGATCAGACTATGTGTGTCCTGTATCGATGAGTAGATAAGCAGTAACTAAGTGAAACTCAACTCTAACAAAACTGAGTAAAGCAGCGGCACACAACACGCAACAACTCGCCAAGTGTCAATTACCACAAATGGTCAGGATATAGCATCACCCCAAGCAAAATAGTGAAGCGGAATGGTTCATCGAATGGATAGATTACAACAAAGCACATTCGACAACGTGGCATTTCATCCCCTAAATTATTTACCGTGCAAGGAGATGATTGTTCAAATATGCATATTTTATATACTATAGGTCTGATGCCTTAATTAAGCTATTACTATCATTATCATTTTATTCATATGAGGAGATATTTCGATAAAACATCGGCTGAATCCTTGATTTAATCTTTTGTCACATCCTGATAACATTATGCTTATTGTTCGTTATGCAGACTGCCAAAAGACACCATTAAACCGCCCATACCTGCAAATAGGAATCGGCTTTATTAAGCGTTTTTGAACTATTATTAATAATGATATTATTAGTAGAAGTAGTAGAAGTTTTGTTAATACATTAATGTAAACGATTAATTCTTTCATTTGGAAGGTGGCTGCCTCACCTTCTACATTTCCTCGTCATTTTACTGCCAGTGTGTCCGACATAAACAATTATCTATATTCCAGTTAGTTGGCAAAACTTTCCCTGTGAGTAGCATGAAATGCTTGCACCAAGGCAAAAACCATCTGGAATGTATGACAAGAGGTAAATTACTGTACAAGAAAGAAATACTTTATCCATTTTGTCACCAAATCGGTGAAATTTTTTTTTTTTTAAAATGGAGTATGACTGGTTGCCATATGCTTCTGGCGGTAGCAGTGGTGGGTTCTAAGTTGAAGCAAGAGACCAAGGAATCCTTGAACCCGTCTGGTGCTGGGAAGTAAATGACCTTTTGTGGTCTGTCCCAGATGTCTTTTGCAACACCGAACAGGTTGTTACTCTATGTTACAGCTTACAAGCAATGGAAGTCAACGCCAGTTTGATGGACAGTGGCATGGTCCAGCTCAATGTGTTGTCTAATGTCAAATGTGTAATGTTGTAACCGAAATGTGTTTTAGAATACTTCGTTGGCACTGTGATTAAATATCGTCATCCATTTAGATTTGTAAACGCCCCCTTCTCTACCCACGAAGGGCATCATTGGACCATCACTGAGCTGGCCTGAGTGAACGCATCATTTAACATTGATTAACCTCACGCACAGGAAGATAACTTAAGCACAAACAAAACACTGTGAATATTGGAATTACATTTGTGAAAGGACCAGTACTAAAAATTTAACACCCTGCTGCAGGTTTGCCTCTGTAAATAATTTATTATGGCAATTATTGCATTAGACGTTTTGAACTTGCTAATGAGATGCAGCATTCGGATTAAAACATTATATGCAGAGACGTGACTCATCTTCTCTGTATCCATCTTGGGTATTGACAGTTTGAATGACCGAAAGCGTTTTCAATCTATGCTTGAGGTGTTTGACCTATTAAACGACTCATTATAATGTAAGATGTTGGTTTTTACGTTCCCCTATTTCAACTTTATTACACCACATGAAAAGCTCCAAAACATCAAAAAAGACCAAGATATGTATCGAGAAATATTCCCTAGTCAAGGTCAAGTAATCATTTTGTGGCGGGAGCTTGAATGCAATTTAAATGCTTGATTGTTATTCCATATCGAATGATGGCTAATGCAGGTAGAGCGACACAGATCACTCTTAAATGTGTAGAGAGACTGGAAGAACGGTCTGTTGATCGATGCCTCAGTCATTTCGGTCAAAGCGTAACGCCTGGCCACGTCACTCTCATATGAGACTTGCACGATGGTACAGATTTGGTACGTAATAGTCTATCATACAGTAAGTTCATAGATAGATACGGCTTGCATGATTTGTAATGAAATACATCGTTATATGAGATTTCCGGAAAGGTTCAGTGCATCCCACATCTAGTTTACATCAATTGGAATATATTGGATAAGAGGCGAACTCCGCCATTTGTATGTAATAAAAGTAATATGGTAAAACTCATACTTCGACTAACAGAGACCATCGGGACGCTACTTAGAGTGGCAATGCCCTTAAGAACGCATTTATATAGGAGAATATTAGAACCTATTTCTCTTTTTCTATATATGACTCTATGTGGTGGATTTATGACCTCATGATATTTGAACGGGACGATCGCATGTGGCTCCAGTCCTGGGCTCGCGCTGGTACTAGCCTATTGACGTCTGTAGCGCTATACAACGAAGTCTAGCGAGCATACAACGAATGCCGTGCTACATAATTAATCGGTTCGACTGTCTTGCCGCCTTGAAACAGACCCAACTAGAGTGTCCATATTGGGAAAACACTCTGGATTAAACATAATAGTGAACTTGTCTACTGTGCTCCCATTATGGAGTGGAATCGCATTGCGTATCAGCGCATCCAAATCCTCTCAACTCTTTCTATATGCTTAATGCGATAGTAAATACGTAAGTCATCAGCCCATATTTAATCAAATTAATGCATATCGAGACTTAATTGTAATCTTTAAGACAACCAGTAGAAATGTTGGAACTGTATTGGAAAAGGGAGGTAACCGTAAAACATATAACTTTATGAAATTTTGGTGAAACTCGTTATATTCTTATTGTCTGCTCTTGATAACCTGTTTGTACATCAGGAATAACATATCGTCTTGTATATCGAAATTAAAGTCTTGTAAAAGCTTCTTCAAAACTTGCCTACTAATGCCTATTTATATCCTTAAGGGTAATCTCCCTCTATTTAGTCTAAGCCCAGGTAACCGTATAAAGCGATAATTTAAAGAGGAATTTCGGGTGATTCGTTTATATTCTTATTGTCTGCTCTTGATAACCTGTTTGTACATCAGGAATAACGTAGCTTCAAAACATTGTTCTCTATCATCTACCATATTTGATTAACGTTCTGTAAATAATTCGCAGCAGTCATGACAAAGGACAGGTGCTAGCAATGTAGGCTAAATGGTCAGGACACAGTTCGCTAAAGTAGATGGAAATCGGTATTGATGTGTTTTCGTGTAAGAATGTCGCAATTCACAGTTAAATTGTACTTGATGCAGCAATGCAGCTCGAGGCAAGTTATGTAACCTAAAATACAATTCGTCAGCGTACGTCTGCAGCTTGTATACCAATGACTAAATTTGTTGTCGTTTTTGCAACAGACATGTATCCATCTCATAATATGCATCAAAAAAGATACTTTCGCTAATGACGAGACCCGGTCAATGAGGGTGTTTTTGTGATCGTTTCTGAAATGAATAGATATAAGCACTAATGCCGGTAGTAATAAAGCAATACGCACAATGGACGTGCCCCATCCATCAACAACGACGATGTTTTTGATGGGGGAAGTGGCCAACAAGTTACACAATTGAAGCTTGGATGTTATCGATGAAACCCAGAACATTTGGCAAGACAAACCCAACAATGGCACGACTTACCGCATGAATGACCCTTTATACCATGTTTTCACCTTGAAGCAATATAGGACCTGTGGTGTAGGCAACGAGTTAATCTGCGCTATGTAATGATAGATGAGCGAGAAACGACAAGAACTAATGAATTCGATATCCATTCGCGTCAGCTTCTATTGAACGTAGATAATAACACGCAAACAACAGTGGTTTCATTGTTTGTTTTCCATCTAGTCAAGTCAAGTTACGATGACAACTCTAGCGATGTTGCATGCATGACTGAGATAAACACGTTGGTTTCTGAAGTCTGAAAGGGTTATGTCATTCCCGGGACTTTTATAGCCATCTTTTGTCAACATGTCGCTTATATTTATGTGCGGTAAACAGTAGCAGCAGAACGATTTTGTAAGTGACATTTGTTGGATTGAATCTTAAACATATTGTTGCTGTGTAAAGTGATTTTATTACTAATGGAAAAATATAACGTAACTTGCCGCGTAAACACCTTTAGGGAGTAAACAATGTGAATGCTGCCTATGTTATAAAGCCAACATTCACTTAAATCTTGCGATGTTGTCTACTTTCAGATATATTATGACAATGGTATCCAATGTATTCACCAGAACAGCATATGCTTATTCTAATGTTTATGCTTATCCTTATGCTAATGCTTATGTTACAGTTACCCTACAAGTTGGCGTCTTTTCCTATTTCCGCGGCATTCGCACCTTGTGCATTGTTTCAACTTGGCTATCTGCGGCAGAGCCATAGTACGAACCGCCGTTCCAAACACAAACAAGTTATCTTGATGCAATCAATGACTGCGAATAGTTATTGCATAGCCAATACCTTCTAACTAAATGATTCAGCGCTGTTATACACGCCTGCCAACTAATCCGCCTCTTGGCGTCAGAGTCTGGCCTTGTCTGACCCTCTGTACGGGTGGTGTCTGAAGTCTGGTGAGAGCCTTGAACATGGTAGAGGAAGTCAACCTCAGACCCGGTAATGCGAGCTGGATCCAGCTTGTCAAGGTGACCACGGACATGAACACAGAGCGTAAATGACATCAACCTGGTCCTCCACAGCCACGACCACATATAGGCTTGCTTGAGGAGCTCCGTGAGGTGCACACCACGGTTAAGCGGTAAATGTTCTAGGTTTTGACCATCGTACATATATAGCCAATAATGCGATCAGTTATGATTTTTGGGCGACTTGACAATACTTTGGATAACATTATTATGTGAATGGTGCTCCGAACGCAAGCTCTTGCGTTGATTTTATATTTGGATTACGTCATTTGCATGATTAAGTATGTTAGTAGATTGACTAATATGGTATATGTAACATATGGTCGATAACGTTCACAGGTGGCACAATAAGCGATGTTTTGTGAGGCTTTGATAGCTTTCCTATAACACAAACGAATCAGTATTTTTCACTGGGATCTGGAAATGATTAACCACCTCGGCTTAAAGTTCGAACGAGTACCTGATTTATCGATGTCATTTAAGACATAGTGAAGTTACAATTGTGTGTCGACAACAATCAATCGATGGGTTGTGATATAAGTGCAAGCATTATATGATGAATGTAACACATAAATCAGATATGTGTCCCATTTTTCGGAGATCGGAGTCGTTTATGAAAATGATTGTGGCATATTTGTACAGCATTACTAATTGGTAGCAATCGGTAATAAAATGGCACTACTTGCATCAATAATTGCCTTCCTTCAGCGATTTAACCAACCTGAGCCTATTACAACGGCGTTCCGACCCTGTCACAGACAGATGGGCTCATGATTTCATGCAGGTTCTGGATATATGTTTTTTTCCTGTATGGTTTGCTCATCTCGAGCCTCCGTCTCTTTTTCTCTGAACACAATTTGGTCAGCGCAGACATGACTGACGCCCGCATTACTGCGGCTGTATCTAAGGTTACCATTGTGGATGTGCTTGAATATAAGTAGCAAGCGCAATTAAGTTTTTGTGCAATATGGTGAAAATGTGAAGGCATACAGTATCGAAGCCTCATTGTATACTTTCAAATTCACATACTCGCGTACCTAAGCGCTTGCGTCGCTTCACAAATCTTGAACAAAGATTACGTTAGGCTATCACTCACTGATGAAATCACGTCCCTTATTTAAATGATTGAATGAACAAGTATAGTGAATGATGTTGTAGATGTGACATTTGATTCATTTCACATTACGATGGCACCAGTAACAATGTTTCGTGGGCTATGTAAAGTCCTTCAGCAAAATCATATCAGTAGTAGCATCCTTCACATTCCGAATCACAAGCGTATGAAACTGATGAACATTCACAGATAAAACCTGAGACTATCGCGAGATTTGATCATGTTATATCAGACAGTGTGGTGACTCACTTGTGTGGAAGTAAACGTATTGTTTGTGATTATTATCATACCACAGATACATGCATTATATTTATCGTCCATTTGTCCGATTCTATATAGCGTTGCCTTTTCGAAACTTACATTAGCTTATGGCTGAATTTATCAATTAGCTATAAACAGACATCACAATGCGGTATCAATACCTTTCGAAAATGCACTGTTCGCCGTAATGCTTGCTATCCATAGGCAATTTAACCATCCTTGAGCTTTTGATTTCATGCAGTTTGTGAATGTTTTCATCCTATATTGATTGTCAGTCTCAAACTGCTCTCACACCTGCCGTACATGCTTGCTCTACCTCAACACCTCTTAAGTGAGGGAAACCCGGCTTTACACCTGTGTTCCATTAACCAATATAAGGTTTCCCGCTCCTCCAAATTCGTTGCATTAAAATATGGTAGTACCTCTTCTTTTCGTATCTGATACTCTTTGGAACCAAGGCACGAACAAAGTAATTATACACTTCACGAATAAATGCACTGTATGGATGTTATTCGCTGATTGTGCAAAACGAGACAAAGAGGTCACGCGTTATGCCGCGAATATTAAGTTGACATGGATGCAACGATTGTTGAGTTAGTACGGACTCAACGATTGCTATGTTAGTTTCGGTGGTACATTACTGAAAAAAATAAAAGGGGCTGTCGTATTGCAGAACAAGGGAAATGCTGGTCGCATCATATTGCATGAATTATGAATGTCTAGGGCTGCTGGTGCATACGTGTGTAACAATATCAAGGTTAAATTGTACGTATTGGATATATAGCTTAAGTATAATCGAGGTATTTAGGGAGATCACACAGGTGATATAGGTTTGTAGGCGAATCCATGGATCATGACACAAATCACGCGTGATGGGAACGCAGGGCTGTCCTCTGATGCGTCCAACATGATACATTATGACTGTACAGCATACAAATCGTTAAAATGATTATCGCCTGTCCATCTCTTTAACACAATGATTAGGTTAACCATTTTGATGATGGGTGCAACCCGAGTTGTCTTCCCATTCTCGAGGGGTGACAGAAAGCTGTGACATATGTTGTGAACGTAGGCGAGGTTAATATGCAAAACATTGATTGTAAACAACAATATCTACAGGACGAATAAGTCATCAGAATTCAAACCTAATTGCTGATGACCTTGTTTTTCGTATCCACATATACTCATTAGTATCAACGGAATTAAGGCAGGTATCTGCCGCACTGCATTAAAATAATAGGCAACTAAGAACTGTTATATTATTTTGAACCTTTCTATCAATAATGACTGGGACTTCTCAGCCACGCGTGCACATATCATACATGCGATCTACAACCAAGAGAGTATTTGCTTAAAGAGCCTGCATGATGGTTTTCAAACTTTCTTTCTCTATTGAGAGCCATAAAAAGTGTCTTCACAGTAATAGCGAAACGTTGAATACCTCGGACAAACGCGAATTACCTGGCGCAGAACCCGTCTATCATCGACCAAGCATTCATTTAAGTACAGCACAACTTAACATTGATTCAATCTTTGATAATTCTGAACATAAAACACAGGTCAAATTCGTCGGACTGCAACATAACGTGGCTTAATTGGTATACACTACCCGATTAGTCATGGTAGGTATCCATTCTTTAAATGTGTGACGAAAGGATCGAGTTCAAATTTGCATGATAAACTGCACACTCTCTCAGATGTTGGCGATCATAAAATTGAAACATTATCAGATTAACCAAGCACCAACATGTCCGAGTGTGACTGAGAGAGGTTAACAAAGCGGAGATCACATACCTGATCGATTGACATGCTGGTTCATCATGGTGGGACACTCACCATTGTTACCGAGGTCGAATAGATTATGTTTTCATATAGCCATCTGTGGTGCTCCGTGATGTAACATGTAGACTCCGGCATATGTCTGTAATGTAGCCCGACCCTTCGACGTCTTCCGTGTGCCTTCGCAAGCCATCAAACAAGAAATTAAACCTGCACAATTTTTTTTCAAATTTGTCCCGGCAGCAACATGGATGAGCGCCTCTCAGTTGCTACCGTGTTAAGACCTGGATTATCCATGGATCCTCGGGCATGTCTGTGTAATCGCCGTGCTGCCTCTCGGGCACGAAATGTTCGCAGGTTGTACCTGAAACCAATACGGAGAGACGCGGAGACAGCCCGGTGTACACGGAGACCTAAAAGCATGCTTGACACAACAGGTAGGGCAGGATCTAGGTTTCATGTTCTGGAGTGGGCGATAGAAAGGTTGAAACAGCCTTTTATACATGTTTGGACCCCTAAATCCGGTTCCGAGTTGCTGCCTGCCTGTTCCGCGTTAATGCCGTGTTGCTGCCAGAGTCCCCTGTGACACTCGTGTTGTTTTCGGCGTCCTACTTGTTTTAGCTGGGGTCCTCTGTGTTATTGGCGGGTTCTCCATGTGGTTGCTGGCGTCTTGCCTTTTCAGGGATGTACCGCGTTGTCTCCAGAGCATCTGTATCAGCTCTGTCTTGGCATCGTCCACATCCGTGTCGAATCGGGGTTGCCTCCGTACTTCTCTCCGCGAATGTTACACAGATGGCGTCTCCGAGGTGATCTGAGGTCTTCCGCGGACTACTACGCCCATGTAAGACAGGGGCATTGGTGTATTCCAAACGCAGCACACAAATGTCACATAGAGAAATAACAACTGTGTGAAATATTGCCTATGGTAAATATAACAAATGTTAGATACCTAGAGATCGCAATCAGCTGAAATGGGCCATTATTATGCATAAATCGCTCAGTATTATCACTTATAGTTAATCTTTACAACAGACTAATCGGCTGACGCAAAGGCGTGGTGGTGCATTGCCGATAAGTTGCACACCCGGGAAGGCTAATTGAGGTAGTGTTATTTTTGAGATAAAATGCCAGCCGATGACCCGAGAAGAGCTTCCCCCTACACCACTAAACTGTACCAACACAGCTCACTGTATGACATTTCTTTCGACTCTTTGATCAGCTTTCTCTCCCACATAGAATATATCATCAAAACAAAATATGAATGATCTAGGTTGAACAAGCATAATCACATATTGTATGCTCTCTGCCAATCATATCTAATTAGCTGGATCATTCGTATGAAAACATTCTTAATTGGTATCATCTGACGCCAGCATTAGTGTCTATAACACCATTCTCAGCTGCCTGGAAACTTGCATTTTGTTCAATGCGACCACACTGGGGGCAATGCAACAGTAATTTGACAGGGGTATAATGATGACACGGAATCTTTAGCATAACACAGAGAGCTTTTGGTGATTAAGTCTAGCTAGCTGCTACCATAGTTTGTATAGCGAATAGAAGATGAATGCCTGTAGGAAACCAATGAAATGGTTGTACTTTGCCGACACATTAGCACACGTTTCATGGTGAGAGGAGGTAAACCCAACATTAATAACATGCACGTCGCAACGTTCATGCTGACGTACGGTGCACTTATGCTGACATTGTCTAAATTCTTCCTCATCATATATCTAATATGTTTTATAATTGTCCTCAATGACAGAAAGCAACATCTATGTTTTGCACTAGTAACCAATAGCAAATTCCACTAATCAGCCGTCATATACATGGTGATGGTGAAACAGAAGATTCAAACAATTCCTCGAAACAACTTTTATGGTGTCCCATTATGACCTTATGCACATATTCTAGGAATAGCTACTAAAAACAACGACTTGAGAACTAGATGTCTAGGACTGTGACAAAAGCGGATATCATATAGGAACCTTGGACGCTCGAATTAACGATATTGCGAGCAATTATTTTCAACAGGAGTGGAAATGAATGAGAAGTTCGATATGCTGCAGTAATTTGCGATTTATGCCGCAACTAAATGTAATGTAAAGCAACAAGGGAAAATCACTGCCTTACAGATCTTTCCACAACAACGTTCTATATATATTGTGCAATGCAATGCGAGATACCTCGAATGGAATAGTACGTGGCTTAATGAATGACCCCCGAGCTTCTGAAACTGGCAGAAGCTTCACCCAAATAGTGACCAATATTATCTTGGGGCAAATTGATGTCGAACTATATGATTATAAGCAGACCAAGTGCGATATTTGCAAAGGCTGAAAAAAAACCTAGAATTATTTAAAATAAACACCAGCAATATTTACCCACTGGTTTTGGCGTAACTCTGTCGCGCCGGATGGGAAGTCGCCATTTAAACCATCCAATTCATTATGTATGAACTACGTCTGGTTCAGTAAGCTGTTTGTTGTTGATTTAATTGACCTGGTTCTCAGACGTTTTGTGTTTTAGAAAGAGCTTTTGATAAAACTTAAATATAAGGTAAACATTTATGGCTTGGAAAGCTTTATGTGTGCAATTTCATGGCCGTGACACTTTGCTTAAGTGGAGCATTAATGTACCTAGGCACTATGGGAATCACTCTCACAGCATTTATTTGTCTATATATGTAAATACATCATGCATAATGGCAATATATTCTTTTACTTAATTCACTCAAACGGATTCGACACATTAAGTGCCGATTCCCATAAGCAATATTCCAGCCTGCCCCTGAACGTTATTCAAGTTGAGTTATAGGATTTCTCCAGCAAAGATTAATAACGGGGCAAGTCAAGTACATCGAGTGATTATTTTACTAAATTGATCTAACAGGGTATCTTGATATGAGCTGAATGCAGTCAAACATGATGGGAATTAATCCATGAACCATTTGTTAAGATTAAATCTCTTATGTGACAGCTAATACACACGTACGTTATATATTATAACGCCTTGTTATGACGTGATTTAGTAACGGCCTGAATATGCTAAGGTAGAGTGGCGATCTTATGTGGTTATTGTACTCACCGTTTGCTAAGGTAGAGTGGCGATCTTATGTGGTTATTGTACTTACCGTTTGCTAAGGTAGAGTGGCGATCTTATGTGGTTATTGTACTTACCGTTTGCTAAGGTAGAGTGGCGATCTTATGTGGTTATTGTACTTACCGTTTGCTAAGGTAGAGTGGCGATCTTATGTGGTTATTGTACTTACCGTTTGCTAAGGTAGAGTGGCGATCTTATGTGGTTATTGTACTTACCGTTTGCTAAGGTAGAGTGGCGATCTTTATGTGGTTATTGTACTACTACCGTTTGCTAAGGTAGAGTGGCGATCTTATGTGGTTATTGTACTTACCGTTTGCTAAGGTAGAGTGGCGATCTTATGTGGTTATTGTACTTACCGTTTGCAAAGGTAGAGTGGCGATCTTATGTGGTTATTGTACTTACCGTTTGCTAAGGTAGAGTGGCGATCTTATGTGGTTATTGTACTTACCGTTTGCTAAGGTAGAGTGGCGATCTTATGTGGTTATTGTACTTACCGTTTGCTAAGGTAGAGTGGCGATCTTATGTGGTTATTGTACTTACCGTTTGCTAAGGTAGAGTGGCGATCTTATGTGGTTATTGTACTTACCGTTTGCTAAGGTAGAGTGGCGATCTTATGTGGTTATTGTACTTACCGTTTGCAAAGGTAGAGTGGCGATCTTATGTGGTTATTGTACTTACCGTTTGCTAAGGTAGAGTGGCGATCTTATGTGGTTATTGTACTTACCGTTTGCTAAGGTAGAGTGGCGATCTTATGTGGTTATTGTACTTACCGTTTGTTGCAGTCGTTACATGACAGGTAGCAGACAAATGTTAGTCATAGAAAGGATGAGTGCCTGTTTCTGTCTTAGAGATCATCTAATATATGATAAAGCCAATAATAGAACCATGGGTTCGCATCTTACTGTTACTGCAAGCAAAACGAAATATCGATGGTGAAGAGAGTGTTTGCAAACAAATCCGTTATTCTTCCCTTATAAAAACAACTTACTAAAAAAAGAAGTTGGACACGTACAAAACGGTGGATATCTAACCTTGCAAGTGTGTGTACAATTTGATAGGATCACAAAGAAGTTCATCTTGATAACAGGTAATAGCCAATGGTAATGATACTTCATGAAGTCTCAGAACCTTTTCCGCCACGCATGAAGACATTTCTTTGCTAAATGATTATTTAACATTAACATGTAAATTGCATATCGGCTTGCACGGAATGATAGCAATAAAGCGTTATTCGTAACAGCTTTTTGTTGCATTGTTAAGGGCAACTAAGGGTTCTATGGAAAGCAGCGTTGAAAAGCAAGGCTAAAGAAACCAATTAACCCAGCGTTGCATTCAACTTTGATAGGTTTATGACCTTGTAAAAGTCGTTTAGCACGCTCCTACTCCAAAGAGCTTCAGGTAATACTTCATCGGGCAAGAATATGTACTGCACGAAAGTTATGATTCATTGCGACAACGACGCTTTGGTTCTCATGTAAGCTACCATACGAATGCATCCAATTGTTCAATTATTTCAGATGTTTTTAACAAATGTGTGTTGTTGATATTCTTGGATACATCCAGCTAAATTACATCACTGGGCACCTTTGCCATAGGCATAAATATTAGCCAATCACAAAGCGTGCAGCTTGAATGATAACGATGATTCACTGATCTGAGGGAGTTAGCTAGTTGATTCCTCATGAGGCGTTTAAAGCTAATCAGAATCACACCTTCGACATCGTACGGCTAATCGGGTATCACAGGTTATGCTTTTTAATGTGTGAGTCAGCTGGCTTACTATAGTTATATGTATCTCTCCTGTGTTCAGTGACGGTACTGGGGCCACATCAGAATTTCTTTCTTGTGGTCATCATCACTCATTTAGCTTAAATATCAGCAAATTGCAATACGAAAGTAGTACTTACCACTTGCGTCTTAGAAATAGCTCGTTGACCAACAGTAAGTCTAGGTCTACAGAGAGCGTGAGTGAAAAAGATCGCCAACTGTTGGCATAAAGAAATTCTTGACAAGCGAGCAGCAGATAAGAATCTCATGTGCTAGTAGTTATTTGCTACGCCATCAACATGTTTACTGATAAAGTGTAGATGCGGATAACATGACTCAAGTATTAATGTATGAGCACTTTTATCATTTATGCTAACAAACATAACCTTAGTATACGTTCACAAACCTGGGAACACAAGCCTCATGCAAATGACCGTTCTGGGCAACTGTGTTACGTGACTGTTTCGAGTGGGGAAAACATAAAGCAGTAAGCATGGCTGATGCATTGCTTTGGCTTGTTATGAGCAAGACCATGTTGGCTGCGTCTTTAAGAAGAACTGGCGATGCTTGAGGCTATGCCATGTCCAAACCTTAGCTCCCTAGGGCATACAAGATTTAACGCCAAATACATTGCCATTAAACAAATACACACGCAAATAACACGTAGTGCCATGGGAATCAAGATTCAGCCATGGGATGTATTATGTAACAGGGGCAACAAAAATATTTATTTATGATCGTTTGCGGTCGTATACCATGTTGAAATAACCGTAACAAGCATTTGGTTTAAGGTTTATATGAATCGCCGTATCTAGATAAGTTGGCGCCGAGCAATTACAGGAACCAAAGGAATTTACTACAAGCGTGCAAATATATACAGATACTACACAAACTGCTGCAATTTATTGATTTCGTTGGTATTAAGACTTTTTCGTCCGCTTTATCACGGAGATTGGATTAATATAGAAGAAGCGTTAATCGAAAGTTGTTTACTTACGCATAAACATCCTACTGTACGTTATCACGTTATAGCACAATATGCGACCGATTTGAATGCATACTACTGCCTTGTTTGCTCTTCTTTCCATGGATAAGTAATGTGTTGTGAGATAATGGCACTTCCTGCAGTCGTTTAGCGCACACACACACACACACACACACACACACACACACACACACACACACACACACACACACACACACACACACACACACACACACACACACACACACACACACACACACACACACACACACACACACACACACACACATACACACACATGATCTGTTTCATTTTCAGAGTCACTCATCTCTCTGATAATGAGAAACAAAAACGTCGTTAAGACATAGTGACGTGGCGATTTAATGTCAGCAAGAAATAATCCAATTATTGTGAAGGATGTAATCGCATCAAATGATGCATGTGGCGCATATATCACATTTAAGATCTGCAGAGTAGCAATAATTTGGCACTTGTTTGGCATGTGCATTTGCAACTATCACAGGCAACCGATGTTGTGCCCTCCATAACCCAAGGCGCTAACTATTCTTTCATCTTTGTTTCCACGCAAAACGCGGTGCGCGGTTGAATTTGCAGAATTGTTTTATGCATGCCTCAGATGTTTGCAAAGCATTCATTTTCAGGAGACCAATCAGGAGAGTAAGCGCCAATATTCCTAGCTACCGGCGGTTGAGCCAATTACCTTCCACATGCCACTGCACCACCCAAAGCTTTCTGATGATTGGTAGCTCGTAATAGGGTACAAAGTTCATTCTGCAGTCATAAAGTCTCATGCTCTGCCGTGTATGAATGACTCCGATGAACAAATGTAAACCGAAATGTTAATACCAATCTCTAATAACTATTTACAGGCAGCGTACGGTATATGGCGAGTTACTTAACATGACAGAGCAACAAATATCGTGAGCGTGAATTCTCGCGAATAATTGTGAAAAAGCAAATAAGCATAATGCAACATTCAGAAAATCACACATAGCCATTCAATAGCTAACAATGAATGGCAAAGGACTTAACACCACTGCAAGGAACGCTTTGTTTAAATTTGCGTTTTTCAATTAGTCGCCAAACAATATTGCAGCGTTCGAAGCAAAATTGAGCGAAATTTAATAAGCGTTTATGACAACGATTACACAATTGCCCACCAATTTCATTCATACTAATTGGTAAGCATCGTATATAATTATATGCATTATCTTACTGTCGATCATTATACCTCCGACAGCATTAACCTCATACAAATCACCATTCCTAATTGGGCTGTTTTTTTCTCTTCGTCGTCAACATGAGCAGCAGCGGCGTTCAGTAAAAGCAATGGTGAGATGATACTTCACTACGTTGGTGACAAAAAAATTAAATCTACAGTTCACACTACTCCATTGAAGCATTATCAGGGAGTAGCTCTCGTCTTTGTGTAAGCTTCTCTAATAGTTAATTGAAATGAATTGCAGCCAAGGTTCATAATGAGGCTCTTGCTTGCATTTCCCATCCCGAGGTCTCGCGGCAAATGCAACAGCTGCTACAATATGTCGGTTACATGTTGAAAGCTATCCCCGGATCTGATTATGTGTGACTTGGATTGTTTAAAGCATACAGCTTGCAAGCTATGCTACGTGTGCATGACGATGATACAAAAGACATACAAATATAAAGCTGCAAACGTCAGTCTGGAAATGGTCCGATTCCTGCATTTGCAGGTAATCCGTTCGATTGTTTAAGGGAAAACCTAATCAACATTTTTAGTGTATCATGGTCACATTTGTTTTACCTTTAAGCAGCTACATTATGTAAATGTCCACCTACTTACAAAACGACACAGTATATCATTTCAAATTTGCAGCTATTCAGAGTGACTGCCTCACAAGAAACAGTGCAGGGCCTTAGAATTGGGAAAATCTCATTTTCATCTTGTGCAGACTTGACTGATGAGTCGAACCCTGTAACGCATCATAATTCAATGTGTTGGCAGTAAGTAGCGTTTGAAGCATTGCAGCAGCGTGTATGTCTAGACGAACTAATCCTACACCCAGTGCCGAGGGGATCCGCCTACTCATATAAGTAACATAGACTCTTCGAATGTGTATGAATATTGGTTCATTTATTCTAGAGTTAAGGCAACTTTTCATGGCTAATCGTGATGACAAATTATTCCCTGCAGCAGGCTTCAGACGTAGCAGTCATTGTTAACCTGCTAACGGTTCTATGCCGGTCCTCTCTGCGATACCTGATTTTACGCATTCATCTGTTGAGTTTAGTTGAGGTGTTTATCACATAAACACACGCATAAGTCTTTCTATTTCTGGTCGATAAGCTGAATAATTGTTCAATTGCTAACACGATAAGACGAAAATGATAGTCGTTTTCTTGCGTATCCATTTGGGCCCTAACCCCAGCAATGAACCCAATGACGAAGTACTGTAAGGTCCAATAAACGCAAAGAGATGGCATAGAAATGTATGGCAGCTTATCATGGGTGCATGGTTGTACAGAATATGTAGAATAACATGTAATCAATGACTGGAATTGTATGTAGGCCTAATACCAATGAATGAAAATGCAAAAACTCTATCTGTGTGACGTAATTTATATATCTATGAGTACGTGCGTATAGCATTTTGCCGTCCAACTGGTCGATACAAGGGTTACTAACGGGATAATTAAGTGGCATGTATCAGTAGTTAATTAGCCGCGATATAGTTCACTGAGTAATTGTTGACAGCATAGGTTGCGGATACTGATAAACGATATAAATAGGTTTCAGGCTGCTATGTTAATCTGAATCTGTCCGCGTTAGTTAAGAATATTGCAAGCAGTCGAGACGCTTATAGTTAAATATCAAAATATCTAACGGCCCCTGAACGCAGGCCAACATCACAAGTGAACTCAGCAGTACCACCTGTATTGATTATTGTGTGTCGCTAGATGTTGCTGTACTCTTATATGTGGAAATTCATGACCATAGCTGTTCATAAACCAACAGTGCCAATTGCTATCCCGACTTGATATCCCTCGTGTTATTCTTTCAATAACAAAAGAAACCTTTGAGCTAGTATTCTGTTACACATCGCTTGCTATTGCATACAGAAGCATCTAAAAGCATAATGAAAAGCTATGATTAGTTGTTGTCTTATAAGTAACATTTCGGCTATACCCTTGGCTATAATAAACAAGCAACACATAACAACTTTCGTTTTAACAATATATGATGCAGTTCACGATTGAATACCAGGATGTAAGGTGATACCAATGCTTTGCAGTTCATC
Source organism: Urechis unicinctus (assembly GCA_034190875.2). NCBI lineage: Eukaryota > Metazoa > Annelida > Polychaeta > Xenopneusta > Urechidae > Urechis > Urechis unicinctus. The sequence continues at coordinate 54,482,631 of CM067342.1, forward strand.
CGTTGCCTTCATAAACCAATTTATATCAGTCGGCAATACAAATGATAACGAATACGCGCAATACAATATCTGCTGGATCAATGGTGGTTTTGTCCATATCCAGTTTGCTTGTTTAGGCATGATGCCTAGCGGCTTTACCAGTGGCACGAAAAGATTACATTGTTTCAATTATGGTGCAACTGACTTTGGCATACTCATATGTTTACACCTTCTTATTTTCACAATAACCTGTTGTCGCATTGTATTGCCGACATAATCTCGAGACACATTCCCTTCACTACCTACCTCATTCAGCTAAAAATGCTTTAGATGAACGCTGATTAGATCCAAATCTTCTGATATATATTCTCATATCTTCGCGATGGTAATATACGTATGTATTCCCATGGTCTATCTTATGAGGCTATTGGCAGCAAACATTGTAATGAAGAGCTATCTATAAAACAACTCCTTATGATAACCCAGAGATAGCATAATCAAGGCAAATGGGTAACTGACCGTCCGTTAAAACTGAGCAATTCCATCTGTGCGTTTGGGCAACCTATATCTACATTAATCGTGATCCAGTGTCAGCTACAGCGTATTAGACTGCATTGTAATGGGCCTGGACAGAAGAAGGCACTGCACGAATGTAAGGGCTTAGCGGTGCAGGACCAGGGTGATTAGAATATTCAGTAACATTATCCGCGCTGGTTAGGTATGGTAGGTGTTTGTGGTGCTTTATACCCGAGAAGTATCTTAAGCGTATGAACTTACAGTGCAGTAGCTACATAGGAATGGCTCTGCCGACATTTTGTACAATACCTTCACTCTTGCTCAAACATATACCCAGATAATTCGTCTTTGTATATGCTGCCGGTATATTTCATTCCTAATAATAGGTACAAATTGTCGTTTGGGGTGCACGCAAAGCTCGTGCCTTGGTAGTTGTATGTGACCTTGACCTAGACAGCGGCGTATTTGGTACGGCTAGCAATACGCATAAGATGTTCTTCTTGCTCCGGGTTGAACACTTGTCTGGAGACCTAACGTGTGCATTCTTTTGATCGTCTGTGTTTACGTCATTAAGTAACTGCATGGTTATATCATTCCCTAATTGGAAAGGGGTATGTTCTCAAAGGGTTGTTCGGTGAACATGGTGAGATAGAGTCACTAGCTTTAGCGGAACATCGGCTATGGCTAGCCTATTGTCATTTCTCTCGAAATTTGATGTTGTTTCATGACTAATATCCAGAGATATTTGATCTCATGGGCTTCGCCCGAACAAAGACATAGGCTCAGCATCATTCCATTTGCCGTGGTGTTGCGCCGTGCCATATCGATAATCCACCTGTAGTTGTCAGTATAAGGATTTAAGTTCTCGCATGTTCTGTGCCTTCTAGTTAATTATCGTTTATGTTACCTGTGTGTACAATTAGCAGAATAATTACACGTACACAGCTCAGCCTTAGTAATGGAACAGACCAAAGGCAGCATTGGATATATCGCCTCGTATGCACTGTAAAATCATATTCGTCGGTTATATAATTGAGAGCGTTGAATGTTGACTATTCGCTCCTCAGCAGCAAATAAGCTGGAATACACAATTAGTTGTATTTTGATGATCAGTTTGTTTGTCACGCTGTGGTAAGCATCGTATCCCGCCCTGGAGCTGCTGGTTACTGGCTGTTGCTTGGATGGTATCGCATATCTGGTGCCAGCAAGACTGTGCCGGAACCGATCCATGAGGCTAGGACCTCATGTGCTTTGCTACGCACGACTATTGCCATGGAATATTCATCACAATAACGGTAACGGTTATGTTGCTAGTTACAACCAGTGCATTGTAACCTCTTATTCCGTTATATAGCTTCTCGGGATTCAATGAATTTTGACAGCAGCAACAGCTTGGAACTAGGGCGGGATGCTCAACCGATAGGAAAACCCACTGTACTTCGCAATAGCACCTCTTTATTGTACGGGTTGTTCGGTATATCAAAGCAGCACAATCCATTGCGCTACATCAGAAAAGCAGACAATCCAGCTAAATTTGAGTGTTCGCAATAAGAGACAATGCCTGGTGATAAATGACTGACACCACGACGACTTCTGATCACGGATGGCTGCCGTGGTCGACTTTGAGTGCCTTCCATACGATCCACAACTTACTTTGCTCTATATATGATTCATGTGTCTTATGAGTGTGGCAATGCAAATGTATCATAATACACCTTCCGTTTAATCATCTCTTACAAGTTGATTCCATTAGGGATGAGGGGAATCATATAAAAGCTATATGTGATCAAACTGTGCCTATAGCATCCACAAATGGGTTCAATTGGAATGAGCTTCAGATGACAGTACTTGGCAAGAACCTGGCAATGCTGCTGACGCTGCAAAATAGCATTGTGCTCGGATGTCTTAATAGATAGGATTTATGTTCCTTTCAATTACTTTCATACTGGTAACTATAGAATCGTCTAAAACCTAATATCGGTATCTCATAAATTTATTCGCTTGCCTAAGAAACTTTATTTTCAATTTTCTAACTCAATCATATCATATTATCCTATATGATCTCAATTGAATCACCAATCTCACCCTTACCTTGTCTGTGGTAAGAACGGTAATATTTGAGCTGATGCAGATGGTCCAGTTGATAAGTTTTACCGATCTGTGACTTTCATTTACAGATGCAATCATCTACTTGATGAATCCTGTCGAAGATCAATCAAGCATCACCGACCACAGGCATTGAAACTGACACGTGCGGTTTTCTTGGCGACCGACGTGTTGTGCATCAAGGGAAGATGGCAATAAAAAATTGCAATATATTTTGGTAATCTGATAGTCGAGCGTATGTTGTCATGTTTTAGCGTTATACTTGATATGAAGACAAAAACGTGAAGGCTCCGATTTCACCGTAAAATAAATAATATGAACGTCGAATGTCAGCATCACCAAATGCGTTCCCAACATCCACTCAATTATTCTGCCAGACATTTGACTTTACTATAGATAGCATGGTAGTTTAATTGAGGGTTAACCCATACATGTCATGCGGGAATTAACACCTTTATTTAGATTTGGGTTACAGATTAGGCTAATGTCTGATTGTCACACACGTCTATTGCGAATTGTCAATGCTTACCGCTATTGTTAGAGCAAACATAATTAAACACGTTCACGGCAATGGTTATAAAAGACCAGAGTTGATAGTATTACTGCACTTAATGTATTACAGCTTATGCGGTACCCTTACCTAGCTTCTGTTGAGGCATCTAGAGCATTACCGTGGGTCTTTAAAGTCCAATACCAACCGCATCGGATGTGTGATGCTAGGTCGCTATACTAATGCCAGCCCCGAATGCTACAACAACGCATGCTCCTATCACTATGGGTACACAGCGAACGTTGATAAACCTACCTCACACACCTGCTGCAGTAATATGGTTCAATGTATACCGTAATGTATAATACATTGTCCATCAGAAACACATTCGTTGCCATGCTATGAGAATCCACGCGTAACACCGCCACTTGCTTGTTACGCTATTGCTGTCGGAAATACAGCAGCTGATGCATATAAAATATCTCAATTGTTGCTGTACATAAGAAGGGTTTCGGTTTACCATCCTATTACTTAGCCATGCGTCAGCCGAGGCCTACATTCGCTGTAACCCGTTCCATTACCATCAGAAGAATTATCAACTCAGTATTTGAAGCGATGCGATCGATAATTCCTTCTGTCTTTACTTCAGATTGTGACGGTCATATGAAATCGGCCACATTCGATCACATTTTGATCATGAATTGAAAGCTTAGAGCTCAGCGAAGTACAGAGCTATGTATTTCAAGCAGTTGTATACCCAATTCAATGATGGAGCCCCGACTTTGCCAACCTACTGGCTAATTGTCTGATTCTATCTCGTTGTTTATTGGCTCGTCTCTCTTGTACCAGTATCTAGCAACTTGCTGCATTACACACTTGAATGAAAGATGCTCTCTGTGGTATTTGTTATGGTGGGATCTAATTGTTTTCATGTCTGACGTAGTAATGGAAACGCGCTCACATTAAGGACTGGTCTAAACCCATGCCTATATATATTATATAATATAAGCATATATATATAGATATATATATAGATATATATTTTATATTTATATATAGGGATCACCCTGAGTACCCAACTAGGGTTTTATATAATATATATATATATATATATTTATATATATATATATATATATATCTATATATATATATAGAGATATATATATATCTATATGTGACTATTATTATATATATATATATGTTATCTGATATTATAGATATATATACATATATATATTAGATATATCTTGATATATCTGTATATATATATATATGTACATATATATATATCTCATATATATATCTATCTTATATCTATATCTATGTATATTCTCTTATTTCTAGATATATGATTGTCTGCATCTTACTGTATATATCTCTCCCTATATATCTTTCATATCTAATAGACTCATATATATATATATCTCTCTCTCTCTCTGTCCTCTCTCTATCTATTACTCTGATATATATCGTATATCTTCTTTCTCTCTCTATATTCTTCTCTCTGCCCTATCTATAGCTCTCTCTATATATATAGATCTGGCATCTATCTCTATCTATCTCTCCTCTCTATCTATATATATTATATATATATCTATTCGGGTGAATCGTGAATCGTGAGTGGAGTGAGTGAATGAATGAGTGAGTTAATATGTTATATGGCGCCTAGAAAGGTATACGGTTGACATGAATGAGCAGCCGGATAAATTGGGGTAAAAAAGCGGAAAACACATGGATGACGATGAAAAAGGTAAATTCATCATCACTGGTCATCCTAGCCTCTCGTCTAGGCGAAATCCCTCGCAAGGACCTCTCCATTCAATCACTAGGAACCCATTGCCCAAAGACCCGAGCCGCAACCCACGGCCAACAGGTTGCCCCCTATAAGTCGCCTTTTACGACATTCAAAAGGATACATTGGGCCTATTCTATCCCCGGAATTCTTTTATTGTCGCAATTATATTGAGCGGTAAATAAAACTTGGAAGCCATTAGAGTATTGCACATTGGTCTAAAAACATACAGATGGAGTGACAAACAACATTGGTAATGATATGGCGTTCTCTAATGAAAAATTGTGTCTCATAAGTCAATCATCAGGCGAACCTTAGAGAAGATAATTACGTTAAGAGTAAATCATAACAATTCAGATGCCGTTCATCGCAATGCAGCACATTCAACCACTCATTGAAGTTAAGATCTGTGAACTCCTGCGTTAGTCTTGACTCATATTTTACCGATGCTCGACAGAATATCACAGTTATTTTCGTGGCGTCTGCATTAAAGCCCTTACCGTCGGACGTTCTGATAAGTCTATAGTACTAGCTATTCAGCGCAGGTAAACACCATTTCCATTTTATGACAGCGGCTATATCATGATTAACATCAAACCGGCCAGCATCATTCTGGGGCCATTAAAAACCAAAACTCATTATGAACCTGCCATCCATTTTCAAAGTAAATGTTTGTGCACAGCTGCTATAACAGGGCAACACACACATCACCGGTCGGAGGCAGTTATACATTTTTAGTTTGTATTATTCACACATATAAACAGGTTACATTGGAATATGCTTGTTGACACTTGAAAATACGTATATCATTGGTAGCAGTTTGATAAATGTGCTGCCGTGTTGTCAGCATCATATGTGCTTTTTCTGTAAGATATATGAGGTGATCGACTGCATATCTGGAAACGGCCATCTATATGCAATAACAATGAAAAATCATCTCTTTTATCAGCAGAATACACAGCTATGACTAGCACAGTATTATTCCGCACTCTACGAAAATGACACATATTTATTCATATACTGTGACAGCGGAACATACAGCCTAGGTCTTTTTTGCAAGGAACCAATTGATGATATCTCTACATTTATAGCACTTCATAAGAAATGTTTATGTGCCGCAATTGTCGAAGAAGAAATATATATATTAGTCATCAGCTTAATATATTCTGCAAACAGTGATTGCGTCAAGTAAAGAACATGGGAACAACCAGTTCATAAGGTGTTCGGTCATTTATAAGTTCGTTCGAGTCACATATTACAAGGACCTCTGTTATGGCGTCCATAGAGTCGTTAGTACGCAATTTTAGGATATGACTGTCTTTTGGCGTCGAAACAGGTAGTGACAGAATAATATTATACAACATTACTATATCGGACCAACCAACACATCACATGCCAAATGAAATTATCACAACAGGTGACAAGAAATGACTTGGGAAAAGAAACGCTATTGTACTTATTTATTAATAGCATATAGATCCAACGTTACGCATGAACACAGCCCACATATAACACCAGCCAGCTGCGTTTTGCGTTGTTAATGTGCAGCATATTTAATGCCACCAAGGCATTGAATAGAAAAAGGTTTGATATACTGTCGGGGTACTGTGTGCTATGTGAGTTTAAATTGTGTTACATCCCATTCCAATGACGCTTTTCTGGAGCAAACAATTCCCTGCAATGAGCTAGCAATGACTAAGCTTATCGTTGAAAAATGATTGTTGGTGTTGATAGAAACTACCTATTCGCATGTTATATATCTGACTGCATGGGTTGATGTAGGGGCATGATGTATATGACGCATTAGCTATTTATTTAATCTTGTGTTCAGCAATCGTAGAACTCAACGCTGTTATCGGCAGCGAGATGTATCGGGAAACAGTAGGGACATGTAGGTATCAAGAAGTGATAATGAGAAAATTAACCTAAATGCGTGATCCTCGGTCATAGAAAGTTTCGTCTCCCTTCTATTTCCACTGAATGAGGTACTTTCGTCAGATTTCATTCAAATACTATATAACCAAGAACAAAAAACAAAAAGGCTGGAGACATAAGTTCCCAGCCGCAAATAACAGGATATGTTGAGTTAATTATTTAAGTTGTACGTGACGTGACTGTAATATGTCTCGTTAGTATCCCTGCTGCCGACGATTACGGCTGAATGAACATCGAAACATGTTTCTGCATATTTTATCACATTATCATCAAGATATGCCAACATCTTATTTATATCAGAAGAAATAAATGTTTTGATAAAATAAAGACTAGTCTGTACAAATATTGGGAAAAGGCAAGTTTTGCGTCTACTATATCGTAGCAATATCGTCGTCCAATACGTCCATGTCTGGAACACTAAATTTTTCGAGCAAATACTCACACATGCCCAGTTAAAGGAAAAGTTGTTCACACTTCCGAAGCGTTCTTAGTATGAGAACTGTAAAAATAACTATAGCTGACAGCGATCCCATAATTACTGTGAAAGTGTATGCCCTCAACCAATCCAAATCTCAACCAGCAACCTGCACCCACTTCCCTAAAAGGCAGAAGCTCCGCGCATACACACGTATATATACATTCTTTACGCATGTGAGATAGAGCATGCAGCATACTTCTCAAACGTCTGTAAACTAAACTGT